>JAPPVO010000024.1:113880313-114171507 GCA_030407325.1 Camellia japonica | reverse complement strand
AGTCTTACTATTTTCTTCTTCTTCTTCTTAGATGACATGAGTCTTAATATCTAAATTAATAAAAATAAAATCGGGACACCACTTGTATTTATTCGAATAGTATTAAATAATATTTTTAAATACTCACATGGTTTGACTATAAATATATATATATAATTTATTTCATTACATGCATACAAGTTCTTGTATTTTTCATTTGGCTTCAATAATTCATATTAATTGATTTATTTTGTTTTTAATTTACAAACAATCACTTCAAATGTTATTCAAAATCAAACTACCCCCCCCCCCCCCCCATGTGATAATCTATCAACTAATCACTAATTTTTGCAAAAAAAAAAAAAATTCAAACTAACAATCAACTAACGAAAAGGGGGAATCTGCAAATCAAAAATAAACCTCAAGGGAGGTCAGTGTAATTTCTAGAAAAAATAGGAGAGGCCAATGTATCTTCAAAAACCTCAAGAGAGATGAGTGTGATTTACCCAACTTATAATAGTTATTGTTTTCGCTTATTTTTCAAATAAAATTTTTATTTATGAACAATTAATTGAAAATACAAAATTCATAAATTTTTAAGTAGATTACAAAATTACCATTTAGGTAAATTCTAAATACAACAAGTCTAAGACCGGTCTAAGTAGTTCAATTCAAAGATATTAAGCTCAAATTAAAAAATTTATCTATTTTTATCCATGATATAGACATTGGCTAACAAAATGATTTATATCAAAAAAAAATTCTCTATACGTTTAGACAATATTTATAGATTTATATTTTTAATTATGTATAGATTGATTTCTCTTATAAATATAATTAATTATAGCTAGAATATTTAAATTAATTAATTTTCATACTAAAAAGTAAAAAATGTTGGTTTATAGTGCTGGATAGGACAAAGAAAAGGTACTAAATGGAATTAGGTTAAGATAAGTTGGTACAAATGTTGTAATATTCAATTTGTGAATACTAAACTTACATCTGACCTTAGATTTATATTTTAAGAGAATCGCATATCAGTGAGACAAATTAAAAAAATTTGTACTATAGATTCGTATTGTTTAGATGAAAGTCTGACACATAAAAGACTTGCATCAAACACAAAAAATAACTTGCACCAAACATAAGACATACTTTACCCCAATGAAAATGACATTTTTTTTAGCCATTTTGTAATTGATTTGATATTTTTTCCTCATATTTTTAAGAGTTGACCTAATTTTGCACCACATGTCTAACCATTCCATGTTTTTATAATCACATGAAAGATAATCCATTCGATGGGATTATTTACAAGGGGTTAGTTTAGTTAATGAGGATAAAGATCATAGAATATGGCCGGTATAGATTCTAACAAAGTTCAGTTAGAGGTTGATTGTAGGATTGAAAATTGTAAGGGTAATTGGCGAAAGGCGAATAAAAAGGTGGGTTTAGGAAGGCCTCGTTTGGGAACCTTCCATTTTAGCCAAAAAGTCAAAAAGTTACTAAATTAGCCAAAAAGCCAACAACCCATACCAAAAAGTCAAAGATTCTCTTTTCTCTCTACTTTTTTGCACATCTTTTCATAAAAAGCCAAAAAGTCATCCCAAACATACTAGTTTTTTTTAACTCATATTTTAACCAAATAGCCAAAAAATTACTAAATTAGCCTGTTCCCAAACGAGGCCTAAAAACACGAGTTGAAAGTGGTTAACAAGAGGAGTGAAATGATTTAGAGGTGGAGCTTGATGCGGGTTAGAGATGACTTCATTTTGGATGGCTTGGGAAAATGGGTTAATGCTTACTCTTTCTATAAAATAAATATAAATAAATAAATAAAATTATTTCATTCTCCAATTTATTTTTGATTTTAACAAATTTTAAATGAATTTTATTATGTAATTGTAAATTAAAAATTTTAGTTATGTCATTTGAGAAAATCTAATATAAAAGTATATATTATTTATCTATTAGTTAATACTTAAAATAAAATATTAATAACAATACAATTAAAACAAGACTTTAGTGCAATTTAAATGAAAACAACTCATTCACATAATTTTTACTATTTTTTCCTTTTAAATTTTAAAATTACTACATTAATTTTTAGGATAAAATTTTAATTATTTGTTTAAGACCATGCATATAGCACGAGTTTTATGTTAGTTTATATATAGACAAGATAGATTACTTTTATTTTATGTAGGGTTGAATCCAAAATGAGAAAAGAATATGATATAGAAAAGAAAAAATTAAACATAAATATAAAAAAGAACATACCTTGTAGAAGTTGTATCATTACACTCTGACTCAAAGGCCCCACGGATGTTTCCTAATCAGCACTTTCAACCAATTATTTCCAATGCTCTCTTGCTCTTCCTTAAATTTCCTGATAGATTCCTCAACAAAGAAACAAAAGTTTACCTCAATCAGCTGCAGAGTGAGTATATCCCCCAAACTAGATGGTATTTCCTTGAGAAGTTGACACCATTCCAACGATAAGTGTTGAAGGCTTGGAAAGTGACTAGAGCAGGTGATCCATTGATTAACATCGAGCTCCTTCAGTTTCAAGAATTTGAGTCGAGGAAACCCACCATCAGTTGTTTTCCATTGCCATCCCGAGGCAGCATCAACATCTAATTTTAGAAGCTCAAGGTTGGGCAACAACATCCCAAGGATTGATATATCCTCCCACTTTATCTTTGTATATTTCAAGGTTAGCCTTTTAACATTTGTAGGAAACTTAACCTCTCGGAAATTGGTTGGGTACGAGAACTTATTCAGTAGCTTCAAAGTCTCAAGGTGTCTTAAAAATTCTAGATTAAGAAACATCAAACTCCCTGAATCTGACAACAAATGTCCACAAATTCCCAGCTTTGTAAGAAAAGGAGTTCTTGCCAATAAATCCTGAATAGATCCGTAAGAGTTTAATTTTGCGATGGTTCGTAGGTTTTCTAATATAGAGTGATGGTTGTGATCCATTAGTGCTTCTTTAGAACATAAAGACGCATCATATTTTGCTCCTCCTTTAGCATAAAGATGCCTCAACTTTGGAATCTTCCAAACATTACATGGCAGAATAACCTCTATCCATTTTGTAGAAAAAATAATAAGTGTTTCTAGGTTTGAGAGATTGGATATTGATGGCGGTAATTCATAAGAACTTTCCAAATTAATTGCCAAATACCTCAAATTAACAAGTTGTGTTAATTCTCTTCGAATGAAGGCATTGTTATAGCATATTTCCAACACTCTAAGAAGTTTGAAGGTCCAACAAATAAACAAGCACATATCACCAAACAGATTGTCGTCGTAACGAATTATTTTCTCAAACTCATGTCTGAAGCACAATAATGATTGAACAACTGTTGGGGAATAAGACTGTAAGAGAATATGATCAAATCTTGGTTCAAAGTAAGAAAGGATGCACAGGCTGCGTTGGTTATTTGTTTCGTAATTACTTGAAGAAGGAGAAGCAGCTTTATAATTGTGAGTCCACTGTAGGAAATTAATTTCCCTGGCTTTCTTCAAGCATAAATCACGCAACAAATCATGCATACGACATGCTTTAATTCGACCATCAAACCTTTTTTGAGCAACAATTACCAGACTTCTCTGAATTAGATCCATTAGGTAATCCTCTGCTACTTCCTCCAAGCTTCTCTGCCCAATTTTTCGTATGAACCCCTCAGCTACCCACAAACAAATTAACTTCTGCACCGGGATTTCTTGGTCTTCTGGAAATGTTCCTAAATAGAGAAAGCATGGTTTCAAGTGGCGAGGCAAGTGATTGTAACTCAGTGCTAGTGTGTCCAAGTACTGGTTTGGATCACTAACAATGTATGAGCTTACACATTGGGCAACTTGTTTCCACGACTCTTGTGTCTTGATGTTCTTTGCAAGAAGTCCTGCTATTATAGCAATTGCAAGTGGAAGTCCTTCACATTTTTTCATTATTTGCTTCCCAATTTCAATCAGTTCTGGAGGGCAACTTTCATTTTGAAACACCTTCCGTTGTAATAACTCCCAACTCTCTTCTTCAGTGAGAAAACGCAGACAATGAGGATGGCAATCAGGTGAGGCATGCATAGACAACTCTTTGAGGCGACTAGTGAACATAACTCTACTTCCATTGTTGTCATTGGGGAAATACATTTTAAGATCGACCCAGGCACCAATATCCCATATATCGTCAATGACAATGAGATATCTCTTGCCTTTTAATTGCTTGTACAACTTTTCGCCCAGCTTCTCATTGGTCATCTTTTTAATTTCATCGGTAAAGTCAACATTAACAGAACGTAAAATGTCCAACAACATACCTGTTTTTCTGGGTAATTGAGAAGCATAGGTCCATGCACGAATATAGAAGTGGTATGTGATATAAGGATCATTGTACAGTTTTCTGGCTAAAGTTGTCTTACCGAGCCCAGGCATCCCAACAATTGATATCATTTGTAGCTGCTTCTTCCCTCCACCAAGTAGCTCTTTTATAGTCAACGCCTCATCATCAAAGCCCACTGTAATTTCTTCATCTACCATGGTTCTGTTCTCCATTGACATTGACGAATGGACTCCATCATTGAAATCTTGTAGGAGTTGGATCTGATTTATCTGGTCATAAAACTGCACCACTTTTGCCTCGATCGGCTTAATCTCTTCCATGATATTTATGCCAATTAAAATATCAAAAAAACTCTCACCGTTGTTGTTGCTGTCCCTCTGCCCTGGAACTTCAACATCAAAAGAACGGATGAGTTGTCTTGTTTTGTAGATCACATAATAAATTTGCATCGGCAGGGTTTTAGCTTCATAGTTCAGCTCATGCTGCTTCTCTTTCAAATCCTTGAGAATGGTTGCTAGGAATCTTAGCCGACTATAAAAAGAGACGAGACGATCAATCTGATCTGCGGTCAAATTGCACGCCTTACTGATCATTAGATGATTCAGTTTCTCCAAGACAGAATAATTTTCACCCATCTCCCTCTCCAATCTCTTTCTCTCTCTTGTTCTTTCTATTTCTTCCTCTGTCAAATCATACAAATACAGTGTTTCTCTTTCTATATGCCGATCTATCTGTCTTTCCATCTCTCTCCGTTTCCAACTCTCTATCTTTCTTTCTCTTTCTCGATTTTGGCGCTCTGCCGTCTCTCTCAAGTTTCCATGGACGCAGCCCATCAGAAAAGACTTTGCGGGTGTTTTGCAGGAAAAAAAACTGGTGATTGAGCAGAGAATCCTGAAAGGGTTGGTGGTGGTGTCGATTCAAAAAAAGTGAAAAGAAAGATCTTTCAGAGTGAAGAAGCGAAGGAGCAAGTGGCCTCTTGAGTTTGGATTCAAAAGGAAACATTGAAAGCAAAATTGCAATGCCAAAAAGTAAAGGTAAAGATAGGCAAAGATCTAGCCTTACTGTTGCTGAACCTTGGCAGGTGATTCACAGTTGTATTTGACGGAGGATAAAATGACGATTTTGCCCTTTGAATATTTGACAAATCCACCAACTCAGCAGGAGTCGACCAAACCCTTTGAATATTATTTTATGCTTTTATTTTAATGAAAAATGTTACTGATAAGATCATCTCCAACGGTTAACCTTTTTTTTCATCAAATCTGATGCGAAAAAGGGTGATTTCCTCAATTTGGTACGTCGCGCTCCAACGGTGTTGCATCAAATTTGTTGCATCAAATTTGGGCCGGGCAACCGGTTGGTTGACCGGCCGGTCGACCGGCCGGTCAACCGGTAAAGAGAAAATTTTTTTTTTTTTTTTTTTTTTTTTTACCGGTTTGAACCCTTTGTTCTGAACTTTTTGAACTTCTGGGTGGTCGACCGGGTGGTCAACCGGCCGGTCGACCGGGTGGTCGACCACCTAGGCAAAATTTTTTTTTTTTTTTTTTTTTTTGACTGGTTTGAACTGAAAAGTGAACCTTTTGAACTTTTTTCCGGGGCGACCGGTTGGTCACCCGGATGGTCAACCTGTTTGTAATTCCCAACGGTCAGGAACAGTGTTTTTGCTGAAATGCTTCGCGTGTTCTCATTTTGATACCAGATTTGCTGAATTCCGATTTGGTATGGATTTGATGAAACCGTTGGAGCTCAAAAAAGTGGATTTTTCATCAAATTTTGAATTTGATGCTGGATTTGGTTCTCCGTTGGAGATGCTCTAACACATCCACAATTAATGTGGGTTTCGTACCAAGTAATAATTAGGGATTGTTTGAAATAATTTAAATAAGTATATTTTTTATTTTTTTATGAAAAAAATATGTAAAAAAATAGAGAGATAATGTGATAAAAAAAAATAAAAAGATAAATTATTTAAAGTATGCCAAACTTGGTCTTAATCTTATCAAAATTTATGAGTGTGTTAGTAAAATTATTATAATAATAAATGCGTAAGTATTCCTAACATTATTGTATTTTAATTCTTAATATTAAGAATTAAAAATTAAATTTATTATAAATTTATAATTTTTTTGAATTCATAATTTTTAAAATTAAAAGTCAAATTTCTTATAAATTCATAATTTTTGGAATTACATGTTAAATTTCTTATAAATTTATAATTTTATTTTAATTCGTAATTTCTATAATTAAAAATTAAATTCTTACAAATTTATAATTTTTTTAATTCGTATTTTTTATAATTAACAGTCAAATTCTTACAACAAAACAAAACAATTGTTAATAATTCTGTATGATAAGTTTAGAAAAAAAATTTTGAAACAATAATTTTATAGTTTTTAGATTTAACAAAAATTTAAAACTCAGCCATTGGTAATAGTCTCCGTCAAAGTTGTACAAAGCCACTTGAGGAGGGAAATTTTTTTGATTGGAAAAGGAGCCGCACATGTGAGGGGTATTTTGGTTATTTAATTATTTTAACATCATTTCAAATTTATTTTTCAATATAACAATTCGACATATCTTTTTAAATACAAAAATTAAAATAACTTACTAAAATAATTAAATATTCACAAACAAAACAAAAAAAAAAACCTAAAAGTATCCACTTCCCAAACGAGATCAATATTTAAATTTAATGATATGTAAGTGATATGATTAATTGATAATTAGAGAACATATGAAAAAGAGTGTTGCTTTTAATATCGGAGGAATTACATGCGGGTAGAAGAATGAGAAAAAATAATTACCAAAAATGAAGGGGTGAAAGTGACATTTACACTCTCACAACATTTCATTTGTACTCCATTACAAACACACTTACACTTTATATGTTTGTAATTTTTTTTCCCTCTTCCCATCTGTATGTAGTTCCTCCCCATTTAATATCTTATATGATTGTCACCATGATAATCAAATGCAATTCTTACTGTAAAACTTTATTCATATAATAATGTCAAAGTAGGAAACTTAATTATGAATTAAATATTTTTAATGATTCCTTAAGAGTTAAAATTAAATCTAATTTTTAATCTCAAATAGTAATTTTCATAAATAAATATACTATTTATTGAGTGTCGGCATCAATTTTTATGATTTTCATAAATTTTTAAACTACAGAATTCGGAAATTACAAATATATATATATATACTTATTTTTATTAAGTAAAATAGTCAAAAAATATATATTTTACTCATTAAATTCAATGTAGGTGTACAGAAAATATCTAAAATACCTATTGTTATTAAATTTAATGACTAATTTTTTTTTCGTAGTTTTACTATGATTTAGATTAAAAATAAATAAAAATTTTAAAAATTTAAATTTGTTTTATTATAAAGTTCAAACATTTATTTATTTATTTATTTATTTTAATTTTTCCAAAAGAGAATTTAATTTTTTTTTAGATGGGCAAAAAGAGAATTTAATTTTTTTAATTTTTTTCATTTATTGTTTTTAAATAAAAAAAATTCTAACAATGGGATATTTGTAATTTTTTAAATCACAGGGATTAATCCATATTTTAAGCAAAATCTCGTAAGATGTATTTGTAATTTACTCTATAAAAAAAATAGAAAAAATTACTAATAAGTCCTATTTTTTTTCTCTAGATTACGATTGAATCTTATCAAATTTTGATATGGACGGTTCGTTTGGGATGTAGGTTAGCTTTTTGACTTTTTAACTATTTTAGCCTCGGGTTAAAAAGTTTTATTTGGAATAGATATTTTGACTTTTTTTACTTTTGTTGAAGAAAAAATGAAATGATTATGATTTAAATGTGATTTTTTTAGCATGGGACTAAATATTCTATTTTGTCTTTTTGTAACTATTTTAACCCCAACTCATCCCAACCCAACTTTCTAAACGAGTGCTTATTTGTCATAAAATCTTCCCAAAAGATTCATTGCTTTATAATGGTCTTCTCATTTAATAAGCAAAATAATTTTATAAATAATTTGAACTTAATTAAAATTAAAATTAAAATTTTTTGATTTAATAAATTTTTAATATTATATTTAAAAAAATCATAAATAACAATTGGATTAAAACAATTTAAAAATATCAAATAATTACTTGTGAATTTCCGTATAATAAATTTGGGAATTTTGTGAAACTATGTCCTCTATTCATCCTAGCGCAATTGCAGGACCTCATTATGTCGAAAATGGGTGGCATTAATTGTCACGACCCAAACCCGCCCCTATAGGTTTAGCGTTGCAACCGACCAGTAATTTTTGGATTATCAAAGGCCTCTGAACAGAATAACATACAATTAGGGACTGCGAAAGCAAATATATAAAGGTACATAGTCCATTAAGCTGTGCTGACATATATGAGACAGAAATTTAAAACTTGTATAAAATATATACATATATGACATCATATCCACATAAGTCTTGCAACACCGTACAAGGTGTGCAGATGAACAAAAACAAACAAAACGTTCTTCACAAGACAAACTCTAGGCATGGTGCACAAATCTTCACTTCTTAAATGGGAACCTCCCCGGGAGGCACAGTAACTGGCTGACCCGAAACTCTCCAAGCAGTAGCTTAGGCCTGGTCATGTGCATGCTTACCTACATACATAATATAAATAGTGAGCGAAAGCCCAATAAATAATAACAGAGTAAAGGGGTTTAATGAATGATGTCCCATGTCAAATTCAAAATTCAGAGTAGCAGCAGGTTCATGTTCTTGAAACAGATTCATATTCTTGTTCATACCATAACAGAAATCAGAATTCATGCTTGATTATACGTGGTACATCCAATAGCGTTAACAGATCAAATATAGAGTATTCATGATCATACTTGTCAGTTCCATAGAGGAATCTCCGGTACTGGAAACAGATAACATACTTGCCAGTTCCATAAAGGAACCTCTAGTACTGGGTACAAATAACATACTTGCCAGTTCCATAAAGGAACCTCTAGTACTGGGTACAGATCACATACTTGCCAGTTCTATAAAGGAACCTCTAGTACTAGGTACAGATAACATACTTGAGCCACGAAATTGTTGTCACGAATACTTTTCAATGTGTGGACAATAATTCATTGTACATACATAATCGTTCCATAAAATAGATCTTTTTGCGTCATACAGAAACTTAAGAACATACATTTACTAAGTTATTACTCACAGATGGCTCTAGAGTTGTCAAACAAAGCAGGCAAATGAAATAGCTCATGGTGCATGACCTACACAGACATAATAGATACATACTTGAAACACACACCCGAACAATACATAACTCATTTCATGTCTTTCGTAGTGTGTTTCTAGCCTCTATCCTCATTCTTATATCTTAATCTTGGCCCAAGAATGTCTAGGATACAATGAGGATGTTGAAATGTATTTGAAAACACTTAGGCAAAACTTGCTGAAAACAGGGGTCTCACTCGAACGTAACTTACTTCGCTCGAATGGACGTTCAAAAATGTGAGTGGTCGCTCAAGCGGTCTGTAAACTTTGCAAAAGTACCGGTTGTTTAATTTTTTCGCTCGACGCTCGCTCGATGTTCGCTCGAGCGTGAGACTAAGGTCCTCGCTTGAGCGCAACTCTTATCGCTTGAGCGGTCTGCAAAACATAGAACTTCTAGGAGCATGCATTTTACGCTTGAGCCAACTTTGGTTGCTCGAGCGGGGGTGCAAAAACAAAGGCGGTCACTCGAGTGTAGGATCTGTCGCTCGAGTGGATAGGTCGAATTCTGAAATTTCCATATTGCACTCCCAAGTCCAAAACTCAAATTCAAAGCTACAATTCACATCCTTTTGGGCCTAAAACTTGAGGAAACATATGTAAACTTGTAAAGTATGAAGAATCAAAGATCATTTCATGAAATCAAGGCTCAAAAGCGTGCCAATTGTACCAAATCAACTTGAAACTCACAAAACATGACATGCATGAAATGTCTTGAACTTAAACCTTTCAAAACATGATCAATTAAGATCAATTGGTCGGAAATGTGCTAAATTCTTAGAACCAAGCTAGAATTAGGACATGCATGAGAAAAATTCTCTTGAAAACAACATCAAAATCCATGAAATGCACGTGCATGCATGATATGGCTTATTTTCCCCTAATTCTAGCTCAATTCTCATACTTAGTTACAATAACTTCTTGAATTCTCTACATTACCAACTTAAATACAAAGTTTAAGAGCCCAGGACTCACTTAAGATCCTCAATTGAGTTCTAAGTTGTTATGTCTTTGAGCTTCCAAGGCAATCTTTAAGCTCCCAAGTTAGTTTCCTTAATTCTCTACCAACCTCCCTTGTTGATCTCAATTCTCTCTCTCTCTCTCTCTCTCTCTCTCTCTCTCTCTCTCTCTCACGTTTAGAACTCAAGGATGAGGGAATGAGAGTGTAAAATGAATTCAAGGGCTCACTTGGGCCTTTTTATGGACTTGGATTAAGGAAGTCATTAAGTTGGCTTAATTGAGCATTAATTATTCTAATTATTTCATTCTGAAGAGAATTTCAATTAAATCTGCCATAAAATTTTAAAAATCCCGAATTACACAAAAACTAAGTCAATTTCGTGTTCAGATGCCGATAAGGCCTTCAGTTCAAAAAACAAAACAGAAACATGAACAAATATTCCTACGATAGACAGATATAAATACAAATAATGCAACTCACATGCAATTAATTCAGAATTTCACCTTAATAACGTCTTAAGCATATTTAATCATGGATTAAGGGTTAATCATAGGTTGGGGTTGTTACATTAATAGTTCTCATTTTTTTTTTAAGGACCCTCAATTTTTTTAATCCCTATTTATAAAATCTAAACATTTATAAAATTTCTAAGCCTTTCACATAACACTAAAATTATCCCTCCTATAAAATATTATACCTCCACTTAGCTGCACACCCCATAATAATTTGGACACTCACTAAAATATAACATATTCGCACCTCCTAAACCCATGAAGAAGACATTGCCTATGGAGTGCCACCAAGCCATGCGAGTGGCCTTGGAATTGACGTTCTTGTTGTTATAACACCCCATTTTTTCTCGATTTTATGCAGAGAAGTAGAGGGAGAGTAAGATTGTATTTGGTTTGGGGATTGAAGGAGGAATTTAAAAAGAGAAAAGGAAAATGTGTGTGAAATTAGGTGAAATATAAGTATATTTTATTCACATTTCACTTACTTTTTCCCTTTTCTTTTCCAAATCTCCCAATCAAACACAATCTAAGTGATTGGTTCCATGGAATTTTCTCAGAGAAATTCAAGTCTCTGTTTGAGATTCTAAGCCAATGAGGAAATATATAAAGGGCTGTGATAGAGACCACTAGATGTAGAGCTCTAAATTGAGCTCTACACAGTTGGCAGGAGCAACCAAAAAAGAAGAAAAAAAAAGGAAAAAGACAAATCATTATGAGGAAGAAGACAAATTAGAGCTCCTAATTTAAAGCTCTTGAACATTTTTTATATATAAAAATACAAAAATGCTTGGGACCTCTAATTAGAGGTGCCACTAGTGATGTGGTAGTGGGTCCCACCTACTGCCACTGTCAGTGCTGTGTCTGTTTTTCTTTTTCTTTTTCTTTTTCTACCTCATTAGAGGTGTGTTTAGAGCCTTTAAATTAGAGGTCTCTAGCATCACTGATAAAAATATAACTAACTTTTTTGCTAAGTTTTACTTTTTTGTCAATTATAACAGAACTTTCTGATCAAAAAACTTACCGATACATTTCGAGTCTCCTTCGCGATATCTCAATCAGGCTTCATTGCCCACTTTTCTTAATCTTTCCCACCAGTTTCATTCAACCCTATTGTTCTAAGAATGATGGACCAAGTGCATTGGGTTTTTAAGGTGAGTGTTCAATTTGGTTTTGTGAGGGTTGGGTGTTCAATTGTTTTTGTGAGGGTGGGTATTTCATTTTAATTTGTATCTATTATACTAATTTTAATTGAGATTATAATTGTCATTAAAAAAAATCAAATGGCAAGAGTCTTTTGAAAAAAGATGAGGATTATTAGCATCACTCGTCAAAAATACATGTTGTGAATTACTACCTCCGACATGAAAAATGAAAATTAAAAAATAATGTATTTTTAGATTAGAATTTTAATTTTTTTCATAAATTAAAAATAATTAAAAAAATTAAAAAATTCAACACGAGAAAATTCTCGTTTTCTACAGCGAACAAATAATTTGAAACGAAATGAATATTATATAGATTGCGCCAAAAATTATAAGAGCAATTATAGGCATTGGTTATTAATTTAGGCATTTTAATCTTTTATATAGCATATTTCTAATAGAGATGTTTCATTATATTATTATTATCTAATGATAAATGTAATGATTTTTTTAAAATTTAAAATAAATATAAATTTTTATTTTTATTTTATAACCACTAAATTTATAATGAAAATTTTTCATTACATAGCTTAATCTAAGTATGTTGATGTGATGTAAACAAAAATTATATTAAATAAAAAAACTTCACAAAGCAAAAAGTTAGCTTTTAAATTTTTTAGTCAAAAAGTTAATTTTTTTATCTAAGTCACTATCCATAAAATTAAATTTTTTAGTTAAAAAAATCAAAAGTTAATTTTTTATTAACTTTTCAACACACCACATTGACGATGCTTCTTAAAAAATAAAAAAAAAAAAAAAAATGTATGAACACTCCCCAGTGGATTGCGACAAAAGAGTCATTCACATGGCCCACAGTTGACTACAGAGTTAGGCGTATGATAGAGGTTGGCGCCATAAACAAATTCATAGGAATAGTTAAATTTTTTAATTGTTCTTTCATGTAATATTAAAATAATTTGAATTATTAATTGAAATATATTTTTAATATTATCAAAAATAGTTAATTAACTTGATTAGTTTTTAATAAAAATGGACTATTTGTTATGAAATTATAAACTTTAAGGGGTGAGATGTAATTTTCAAAATAACTAAGGACAATTCGTATTTTAAGTAAATCTCAAGGTGCGTATTTATAATTTATCTTTTTTGTTTTATAATTTTATTCCATTATTGTGGGGGGCGAGAAGATGATTATCAAGAACAGCAAATAGAGTATCCAAGCCCATCTCAGATGGACCGGATAAAGCCCAAGCTCATCAGATGTTGGACCTTTGCCGAGTATACACAACAACATAGACAATGTGCTAAATTGAGAGTACATGTGTTGAATAGAAGAGCAAAACATGTAGGGCGAGTCGACATGGACCCACCAAGTGGGACCAGAATGTCCCTTTCAACGAAGTATAGTAGGGGAATGGGCCCTAATAGGATGATGATGATGGACTAAGTTACATAGAGTGACGATCGAGAAGAGAGACTCTATAAAAGGAGGAGAGAGGCTGGAGAAAGAGATATGTGCTAAGAACCTTGAATCTCAAGAAATCGTAAAAAAAAACATTAATTGTCCTGCAATACTAACTTGTCCGTTGGAATGCTAATTCTGACACTACTATTCGAAGTTTTATTTCTATTTCAAGTGGCATCTGAGAAGATTATCCAGGGTGGCTTGTTTGGATTAAAGAAGTATTCTATATCCACTTCCACACAATTGGCGGCATCTGTGGGAATACTCTAACTCATCCATGGCAAGCCCAAACCAAGATCCTCTGGTAGTTGATAACACTATTGCAGAAGCAATTTTTGGCCCAAAAGAAACCCCTGCAAGGAGGTCCTCGAATTTTGACCCGCTAACCCTATTTTAGCCTTCGACATCCGTAGAGGATGCCATGCAAATGTTGATGAGTCGAATGCAACGTAGTGAGTAGCGTCTCGAAGACATGGCAATGGAAAACAAACGCCTGTGTCAAGAGTTGGCAAAGTCCCAACAATTACCACCTCCCTGTGAGCGTAATCGATTGCTAAGAGTACAGAAGAGGCGACAACGTCAACCTTAGAGGCATGACAGTAGAGAATCTCGTGGGTGATTTGCAGGAAAAAACTGGTGATTGAGCAAAGAATCTTGAAATGGGTTGGTGGTGGTATTGATCCAAAAAACAAAAAACAGTGTAAAGAAAGATCTTTTAGAGTGAAGAAGCAAAAGGAGCAAGGGGCTTCTTGAGTTTGGATCCAAAAGCAAACATTGAAAGTAGAATTGCAATGTCAAAAGTGAAGGTAAAGGCCAAAAGTAAAGGTAAAGATGAAACAAAGAGAAAAGTTCGGCTCTGTTTGGTAGAGTTTGTATCTTTGGTTTCAGCTTTCGATTTGCACGTGAGGTTTGTTTATAGTTTTTAAAAATTAATTTCGCGCTTATTTTTTAAAATTTTGTTCAAGGCGAGAAAATTTTGGCTAATTGATCGTCCTTCTGAACGTCCGGCCGGTTGATTATTGACCAGAACAGTGCATTTTTTTTAATTACAATTGCCACTTGTTATTTTTTATATTTTAAATAAAAAAAATTTATGAGCTTTGAATAGAATTTTGAGTTGTGTATTTGATTATGAGTTGTAAGTTTTTGTATCAAATATCATATGTCACATCAAAAATTCTTCACTCAATTCAAAACTCATTCATCAAACAAATTGTCCACACTCAAATCATAATTAAAAAACTCACAAACTCAAAATACAATTCTTATTCTCAAATCATATTTAGAAAACTCTACCAAACGCTACCTTCGTTTTCCTCTTAATTTTTACGGATTTTTTAATTTAACTTATTTTGATTAATATAATTTTATATTTAAAATTTTAGTCAATTTAACTTTTTGCCATATTTTGTCTATAATTGGAATATACTGACGATACTAAAATTCATTTAAAATTTTATTTTACTCCCAAAACTTTATCTTAAAAATCAATTTGCCCCAAATATAAAAAAATAAATTTAAATATTTAATAAATATTTTTTTATCTCAATAATGAAAAAATTAAATTTTAAATAATATATACTTTGTAAAAAAATAATAAAAAAATATAAAAATTCTCATTTCGAATTATCTTGAGATTATGAAGTATGAAAATTTGATAAACATGTCGTGTCCATACTGAATACTTACCGGTGTATGGTATTTCTGCATATGTACTGGGTACACAAAACACATACTCAAATTTTTTTTTTCTTAATTTTTTATGTATCCAGACATATCTAGTATATATCCAAGTCGTGTCATATCTCAATCAAAACAAAATTTTTTTCTACTACAAAGATAAAATTCCTTTTACTAGATTTCTTTTTCATTTTTAGTTTTGTGTTTATGGTTTGTAAATATAATAATATTTAATTTTGGTTTATTTTATACTTGTACTTTTGGCAATGAATGTCAATTGTATGTTGGATTTAACAAATTAAATCATTTAATTAATTTTTGTGTTATTCTAAATTAAAAACAAATATATTTTTTTACAAACGTATTAAGTCGTATCCATACCCTACGTTTTTTTGGATTTTACTGTGTCGACATACCTGTATCGTACCAATACCAATATTCATACCCATACATGTGCTTCATAGGTCTCAAATTATCTCGAGTCGATCCTAGAGAAACTTATTGACCCAAATTTTTTTTAACTACTCTATGTATGTGTGTGAGCACAATTGTAACTAGTTTGTTACCCAAATTAATTTTAATAGAATTGATCGACTAATAGTAATTTCAAAATTGAGTGGGAAAAAATTTCAAAATTCGATCAGTAGCCGGTACGAGTACAACATGTTTGTCGAACCACTTATGCTTTGTAGTCTCAAGATAATTCTAAATAAGGATTTTTATTATTTTTTATTTTTTGCAAAGTATATATTTAAAATTTAATTTTTTTCATTATTAAGATAAAAATTATTTATTAAATATTTAAATTTAGTTTTTTTATATTTGGAGGGAAAATTGATTCTTAAGGTATAGTTTGGGGGATAAAATAAAATTTCAAGTGAATTTTGATGCCACGTCAGTATATTCCATCCAATTATAGAACAATGCGACTGTAGGGGCTAAATTAATCAAAATTTAGAAAATTTAGGTGTAAAATTAATATTAATCAAAGTTTATGGATCAAATTAAAAAACGCGTGAAAATTTATGAACAAAATGATATTTCCTCTAAAACAAAAGCAAAGAGCTTTACTTGTATAAAAGTGAATCACCACCTTCTAGTCTTTGTGCTTTAAATAAATAAAGGAAAATGATATAGAGACATATTAGTTATTTTTAAAATTTAATAATGTGTAAGTAATATGATTAGTTGATGATTAGAGAATATATGAAAGAGAGTGCTACTTTTAATATTTTAATTGATTATCATATTACTAAATTTAAAAATTAAGTCTAATTTTTTATTTTGAATAATACTCAAATAAATGTAATTATAAAGATCAATAATGTAATCTAATTTAAGTTCTCAATTCACCGTTGGGTGTCAGTATAAATTTTTATTATTTTCATAAATTTTTAAACTATATCATGTATAGAAAGAGAATTAGGAAATTACAAATATATATATACTTATTTTTATTAAGTAAAATCGTTGAAAAAATATATTTTACTCATTAAATTCAATGTAGGTGCATAGAAAATTAAAAACACATATTTTTATTAAGTTTAATGATTAAATATATATTCTGATAGTTTTACTATGATTTAGATTAAAAACAAATAAAAATAAAAAAAAACTTAAAATTTATTTTGTTATAAAGTTCAAACATTAAGCCGTTTGGTAACACGTCTGTTTGGTAATGTTTACATTTTCAGTTTATATTTACAAAAATTTTATAAACTGGTTTTTGTTTATTTTTAAAAAAACATAAACTACAAACGCGTTTGGTAATTGACAAAATGTTTAAAAAAATTTAAAAATATAAAAAAGAGTGAGAAATGGCAAGTGGTGGCAAGTGGCGGCGGAAGATGGTGGTGGAAAGTGGTGACAGTAGGTGGTGGTGGTGGTGGTGGTGGTGGTGGGTGGGTGGGTGGCAACGTGGCGGGTGGTGGGTGGTAGCGAGTGGTGGTGGTGGTGGTGGCGGGTGGTGGTGGCAGGTGGGTGGCAAATGGCGGTGGTGGTGGGCTGGGTGGGTGGGTGAGGGTGGTAGGTGGTAGCGAGTGGGTGGTGGCGGTGGTGGTGGTGCGGATGCGGGTGTGGTGGTGGGTAGGTGGTAGGTGGTGATGGTGGGTTGGGTGGTGACGGTAGCGAGTGGTGGGTGATAGCGATGGGTGGTGGTAGCGATGGGATGGTGGTTGGTGTGGTGGCAGGTGGGTGGCGGTGGCTGTGGCTGGTGGCGGGTAGGTGGCAGGTGGTGGTAGTGGGTGGGTGGGTAGGTGATAGTGGCGGGTGGTGGGTGGTGGGTGGTGGTGGCAGGTGGGTGGTGGGTGGTAATGGCGGCTGGGTGGCAGGTGGCTGGTGGTGGTGGGTGGTTGGTGGTGGCAGGTGGTGGATGGTGATGACAGGTGGGTGGTGAGTGGTGGTGACGGGTAGGTGGCGGGCAGTGGATGGTAGTGGCGGGTGGTAGGTGATGGCGGGTGGATGGCATGTGGGTAGTGGGTGGTGGCGGATGGATGGCTGGTGGGTGTGAGTGGTGGCGAGGGGTGGGTGGTGGTGGCGGGTGGGTGGCAGGTGGGTGGCGAGTGGGTGGCAGGTGGGTGGTGAGTGGTGATGGCAAATGGTGGTGGGGGGTGGGTGGTGGTGGCAGGAGACAGTGGCGGAAAATGGTGGGCAGGTGGTGGCTAGTGTTGGGTGGTAAAAAAAAAAAAAACTCAAAACTCAAAACAGAAACACATTTTTTGAGTTTACATTTTTTGGCCAAATTTATAAACTGAGACCACTGATTTATAAATTAAAAATTTACCAAACAAGTTTTTATTTGAATTTTAAAAATTTTTGTAAATATAAACAGAAAACTGAAAACGTAAGTGTTACCAAACGGTACCGTTTTCAGTTTATATTTATAAAAATTTAAAAAACTCAAATAAAAACTTATTTGATAAATTTTTTATTTATAAATCAGTGATCTCAATTTATAAATTTAGCCAAAAAATGTAAACTCAAAAAATGTATTTCCGTTTTGAGTTTTGAGTTTTTTTTTTTTACCACCTAATACTAGCCACCACCCGCCACCATTTTCCACTACCGTCTTCCGCCATCACCACTCACCTCCCACCACCACCTGTCACCATCACTCACCACCCACCTGCTACCACCACCTGCCATCGCCATTACCACCCACCAGCCACCACTACCCACCTGCCACCCACTCGCCGCCACCACCACCACCTACCCCCCGCCACCACCACCACCACCACCACCACCACCACCACCCACCTGTCACCCACCCGCCACCACCACCACGCCGCCACCGCCACCACCACCATCACCACCACCACCCGCCACACTACCCACCACCGCCACAACCACCCACTGCCATCCACCACCACCAACCTACACCTACCTGCCACCCACCGACCACCACCACACCACCACCACCACACCACACACCACCACCACCACCACCACCCCCACCACCCCACCACCACCACCACACCGACCACCCCCGCCACCACCACACCACGCACCACCCCCCACCACCACCACCATCACCTACCACCACTTGCCATTTCTCACTCTTTTTTATATTTTAAATTTTTTTTAAACATTTTGTCTAAACCAAATGCGTTTGTAGTTTATGTTTTTCTAAAAATAAACAAAAACCAGTTTATAAAATTTTTGTAAATATAGACTGAAAACATAAACGTTACCAAACAGGCCCTATATGATTGGACTTATTTTTTTAGTGCCAACCTATTTAGGATAGATTAATTTGGCTATGATATTGTTTTCTGCACTACTTTTCTCTTTATTGGTGTACATTGTATATGTTGGAAAATTTGGTTTTATAGGTTTATTTTGGGTCAATTTTGAGCCTAAAATTGAGTGGGTCCCACACGCCTTTTGAGGTGGGTCTAAAGAGGTGACATGTTCCTTGCCGCATGGTAAGTCACACAGTGAAGACGGTTCGTCAAAACCATTTATGAGTGAATGGGAACTTGACGTTATTTTCGGGTTCGTGGAATGGACATTTAAAGAATTAAATGTCAGTTTCCTTGTAAGGCTTGTCCCACATTAGAAACTTAAGAGAACTTATGTGTGTATATAAGTTCTAGGTGGCAACACTTGGGTTGGGCCCCAAGGGGCACCCCAAGTTTGTAGAAGGAAGGAGTTATGGACAAATGGAACGTTGGCTAAAACCACCACACACACGCGCACCGCCGGCCGACCGAGCCGTGCTAGGCGCAGGTGTGGATTGTGGGTCGGGTCGGTTCTTATATTAATTTTTTTGGACAAAATTTATTTGAATTTTTTCCAAATTTCTTGCAAGAAAAAATTAATTTAAATTTTGCTCCAATGTAATTTGAATTTGAATTCAAATTTTTGTCCAAAATTTGTGCCTCTTTTCATATCCAAATTCCACTAATTCCCAACTGTTAAACAGGTTTTCTTAACTGCCGGACAGATTGAAAACTGCTAGACAGATTCAAAACTGCCAGCAGTTTTCCAACAGATAGAAATTGCCCAGCAGTTATCTGTTTGTATCTGTCTAATTTGAATTTGCATATGTTCATTCAAATTTCAGACCTGTTCGGGTCTGTCATGAAGCCTATAAATTCAGATTCATTTCCAGCAAATTAAAAGCCGGAAAAACATCCAAAAAACTCTGAAGTTCTATTGGTTCCTTCCGGTTTTACTCTTTGGTTGTATTGTTCTTCATATTTAATTTTTAGGGAAAAATTCAAAGAGTTTAGAACACAGGTTTCGTTCGCTGTACAAATTGTTTGGAGTGCTACTACAATTTGTGAAGATCATTGTATCCTGGGAGATAGACGTCATTTATCCGTAAGCACCGTAGCGAGGCGAATTTGTCTTAAGGACAGAGTGTCACACACTCGACTTGATCTTTTGATTGTTCATTCGGTTCGAGAAAATAAATTCGGTAAGTAATTTATTTTTATTTGTTTGATTTGTTTTAATTTATTTATTTTACATAGAAGATTGTTCCAACAATCTTAAGGCAAATTCGAATAATTCTGTTTATACAGAATTTTTCATTTGTTTCCTTTTTTCTTTCTTCTTCTTATAGAAATTATTTTTTGTGGTTTTACAAAATAATATTCTGGTTGGAAAAACAAATAGTAGTAATATACTGTTTGATAGAAGTAATAATATACTGTCTATTTTCTTTGACAACTAGTAGTAATATACTGATGTCATTAACAATTCAGAATATTTATTTGTGAAGTTTGTCAGAAATTAATTTTGATTTTCAAAAATAATTTCTGAGTGTTCATTAATTAAAATTCCGTTTTTAGTATTTTAAATTTTGAAGTGTTACAGAAATATTTTTCTGTGTGGAATTAATTTGTTTAAATAGAATTTTATTTTATTTTCAAATTAATTGCAAATAAAAGTTACAATTCTTGTTTCTTTTATTTTTATAGAATTTAATTCTGTGGTTTTGATTTAAATTTTTTGTGTAGTATATAATTCTAATTATAATTTTATTTTATAATTTAGAATTCATGGCTACTGAAACTAATGCTCAAACAAGTACTAGTATGGTGGCTGCAATTACGCCTACCCCTCCTCCTGTTGTGACTGTGCCAGTCAATCATGGTGAGAAGTCAGAGAAGTTCTCAGGAATTGATTTTAAAAGATGCAACCAAAAATGTTGTTCTATCTTACAACTCTGAACCTGGCTCGTTTGCTCTGTGAGAATGCTCCTACTCTGAACAAGGATGAAACTGACCAGCAAGTAGTTGCTGCAGTCGATGTCTGGAAACATATTGATTTCCTTTGTCGGAACTACATCATGAACGGACTTGACAACACATTATACAACGTCTATAGTCCTATCAAGACAGCAAAGGAACTTTGGGAGTCTTTGGAGAAAAAGTACAAAACAGAAGATGTTGGCTCAAAGAAATTTGTGGTTGGCAAATTCCTAGACTTTGTGATGGTTGATTCTAAGACTGTGATTAGCCAAGTTCAAGATCTCCAACTTATTCTACATGACATTCACACAAGAGGCATGTCTCTCAGTAAATCCTTCCAAGTTGCAGCCTTAATTGAGAAATTACCACAAGGCTGGAAGGAATTCAAGAACTACTTCAAATACAAGCACAAAGAAATGTCTTTAGAAGAATTGATTGTGCATTTGAGGATTGCGGAGGACAATCGCAATTCAGAAAAGCGGGATGGTAAGCATCCAATAGAGTCTAAGGCAAATGTGGTGGAACATGCTCTAAAAACCAAGAAACAGAAGTTTTCTAGAGAAAGTTTCTCACAAGGTTCTTAAGGAGGGGAAACTAAAAAGTACAGGTTTAATGGCAAGTGTTACATCTGTGACAAAGAGGGACATTGAGCCAAAGATTGTCATAGCAAAAGCAAAGGCAAAGGAAGATCAAGCAAAAAGCCTGCTCAAGCTAATATGACCAAAGTGGACAAAATTTCCAATGGTGTCGATGACATAAATCTTTCTGCAGTTGTTTCTGAGGCAAACCTTGTTGGAAATCCTAAAAAATAGTATGTGGACACTGGTGCTACTCGCCACATCTGTACCGACAAAAAGATGTTCACATCTTATTCTATAGTGAACAACGGTGAACAACTTTTTATGGAAACTTCTCAACTTCCAAAGTTGAAGGACAAGGAAAGATTATTCTGAAGATGACATCTGGAAAGGAACTCACTCTCAACAATGTGTTGCATGTACCGGACATTCGCAACTGTTGAGTAAAAATGGGTTTAGGCTAGTTTTTGAAAGTGACAAGTTTGTACTTACCAAAAACGGGATGTATGTAGGAAAATGTTACATGTTTGATAAATTTTTGAAAATGAATGTAATGACTGCCGTTCCCTCTGTTATTAATAAAAATACATCTTCTTCTTACTTACTTGAGTCTTCAAATTTATGGCATGATAGACTTGGATATGTTAATTATGGATCTTTGCGTAGATTAATTAATATGGAATGTTTACCTAAATTTGACATTGATTTAAACCATAAATGTGAAATTTGTGTTGAGGCAAAATTATTCAAAAGTCCTTTTCAATCAATTGAAAGAAGTACGGAACCACTTGAATTAATTCATAGTGACATTTTTGGATTTAAATCAATTTAAACTAGAGGTGGGAAAAAATATTTATCACTTTTATAGATGACTATACTAGATATAGTTATGTTTATTTAATTCGAACTAAGGATGAAGCTTTGGAAAGAATGAAGTTGAAAATCGACTTGGTAAGAAAATTAAGAAACTTAGAAGTGATAGAGGTGGTGAATATGAATAATCTTTTGGTGAATTTTGTAAAGAACATGGAATAATTCATTAAACCACCGCTCCTTACTCACTTCAGCAAAATGAAATTGCTGAAAGAAAAAATAGGACTTTAAAAGAAATGATGAATACCATGTGAATAAGTTTTGGATTACCTCAGAACTTGTGGGGGGAAGCAATACTTTCTGCTAATTATATACTTAATAAAGTACCCCGAAAGAAAGTAAATCAAACACCTTATGAAATATGGCATGGAAAAGTACCATCCTACAAATACTTAAAAGTATGGGGGTGTTTGGCTAAAGTGGCTATTCCTAATCCTAAAAAGACTAAGATAGGTCATAAAACTGTTGATTGCATTTTCATTGGTTATGCCATGAATAGTAGTGCATGTTGATTTTTGATTCATAAGTCAGAACATTCCGAAATGCATGTAAATACTATTATTGAATCTCGGAATGCGTATTTCTTTGAACATGTGTTTCCAAATAAATATGGATAAGAGACTAGTACTAACAAAAGATCTTATGATCCTATTACTAGTCATGATCAAGAACAAGAGCAAGAAATAGATCGAAATGAAGAAGAGGATCCTAGGCGTAGTAAACGTGCTAGAACATCAAAATTTTTTAGTCTAGATTTTCTAACTTTTTTGTTAGAAAATGAGCCCTTAACTTTTAAAGAAGCTATGTGTAGACGTCCCCGAACGTCTCGGGAGGGAAATCCCGTTTTGTTCATTTGGGCTCACTACAGTTCAGGACTCAAAGTCACGGTCCTGTATCTAATCTCGCAGAGTGCAATGCAAGACCGATGAATCATCAAAGAGTCCAAATTCGGCAAATCGTTTTTGAAAACAGATTTTTTGAAAGAAGTGCCAAACATGGACTGCTTTGCCAGATACAGAGTCGCCACATAAATATTTTATTTTGGGGAAATTTAGGAAACCCTGACTCGTTGCCTAAGGCCACGTGTCTGTCATCACCAAAGTTGTCTCGTCTCGGGAACTTGGGTACGATTGGGGAAGGTCACTTCGTGAGCACCCCCGCTCGCCCGATCAAAGATCGGCCTCTACTAACCATGATATCTAGTTTTGAAAACATTATGCGTTCTTATTCCAGTTATTAGCCTAGATTTACTATGTGATGTGCACAGCATACAAGTATAGACTGGATCACCTGAATTGGAACGAAACACGTCATGTTTGTCTTGAAAACGGTTTGCTACTCGCAAGTAGGCTAAAAATGCAGATTTGCCACCCTCAGGTGGGCTTAGAAAAGATGGTTTTGCCACTATCTAGTGGGCTTAAAACTCACAGTCAATGCATTATTCCAATTCAGATAATCCAACCTTCACCCACAAGCATTCAGGCAGGTATATCACATAAGCATATAGCCTCATGGTAAGCATGCTATTATGGCAGTCATTCACACGCATGCAAGGATGCTAAAACATAAAAACTTACCGAGTACTCCAAGCCAAAATAGAAGCTATGTTAGAAATCCATGCATGATCCTAACTACACAGAAATGCCTAATACAACACATGCAAAAATGCAACTTATAGCAGGCTCGGCTATTCTAAAGATGGCATGTGAAATGCTACAACTAACAAGTATTCAACTCGGAATTGAAATACAATGCAGTTAGTATGGTGCGCCGAGCCCGGTGCATGCGAAACAGATGAATGAATGCAAACATGCTATCATACTGTATGCTAATTGAAACATGCCCTAAACTAATCATCATAAGCTGGTAAATAAAAGGGAGAAAGACGTGGGGTTGGAAGACATACATCACACGCACGCACACTTATTATAGTTGTGCCTTCTCTCGGAGGGTCCGAATAAATAATACAGTCCGAATAAATAATTACAGTCCGAATAAGTACAAAACCCTAATTAATTAACAAATTAACTAGGAAAGCAGTAAATTAGCATGCAAGCCCATGGACCGCCTCAGCTCTGTTCCGGATGATGAATGATGCATGCTTGAGTTGCCTTGCATGGAAATCCAGTGCGATGCCCCGGTTTGCCTCTGTTTGCAATTAATCCCAGAATGTTGTGCAAAGCTCTTGAAGGATGTTGATCCTTGATTTACTGCAACAGAGAGCAAGAAAGGGGCATGGCAAAGTATTTTCACATATGTATGCTCGCCTCGATTCTCGTGCCATCAATCACGCATCTCGATGCATGATGGCTGAGGAGTCGAATTGCACGACTCAATATGAAATGAATGCACATGAAAACACAACAAGACCGATACTCCATCATGGTTAATCCAGAGTGTCGGTGACCGGGAATTGAGACACGTTCCGTCACTCGGAGTACGAAACGTCCCCCGTTTCCCGTGCTTGGGCTAACTCCTATCCCAAACACGATGCAATATGCATGACATGCATGAATGCGACTAACATACAACCTAGCTGTAGACACCCCATTTTTGACCGTCCTCAAGACTTGGACGTCACCACTTGAACACTCGGTGATTACCCATGTTCGTGTTCGTCTTGAGCTCCCGGAGGTCTCGGCTATGCGCCTTGCCTCAGGATCTCTCGACTCGACTGTTTTGTGTCTGGTTTTGCACCAAACACTTGTGTTTTGCCTTGGAGGGGCAGGGTAGGGCTTGTTGACCATCCCCACACTCCACCGGCCATGGCTTGAGGCCACCGGCTGTGTTTTGTTGCCACCGGCCAAATGTTTGGGCGGCCGGCTGTAGACACCCCATTTTTGACCGTCCTCAAAACTTGGACGTCACCGTTTAAACACCCGGTGGTCATCCATGTTTGTGTTCGTTTGGAGTTCCCGAAGGTCTCGGCTACGCGCCTTGCCTCAAGATCTTCGAACTCGACTGTTTAGTGTCTGGTTTTGCACCAAACACTTATGTTTTGCCTTGGAGGGGCAGGGAATGCCTTGTGAGGCATCCCTACACATCACCGGCCATGGCCAAAGGCCACCGGCTGGTGTTTTGTTGCCATCGGCAATGTATATTGCCGGTCGGAATTCTTTGTTGCCGGTCGGCAGTTCATTTTGTCAAAATGGCAATTTTGAGCAGCCGACTACTGTTCATCTGCTTTTGCAGATATTTTAATACAGCTGTATGGCATTTTGTTCCCCTCTATACACGTGTATGGAGGGATGGCTTCCTTGTTAGCTTCTTGAGTAAGCTTTACAAGATTGGCTTCTCTATAAGAGGAGCCCTCCTCTCTTGGCTTTAGGGTGGGAGATTTGTTAGAAAAGTTCAGAGGGAGCTCTGGTTCTAGGTTTAGGATTTTGTATCTATCCTATATCTATATCTCTCATTCTCTTGTATTTGTGTGTGTTTAGGCTTACTATTGCACACAAACACATAGTGTTACACCTTTTCTTAGTTTGTGAAGGACCAGAGGTCTGTTCTTGAAGCTTTGGAGCTGTTTTGAGCTCAAGGAAGGGGCTGGTCTACCATTTGTGAAGAGGTTCTTCAAGGGTAACAATTTTACCCCTTTTTACCCCATTCTTGCATACTATTTTTGCCTATCTTAGAACTGTTTTTGAGCTTAGTGTATAATATAAAAAATTTCTGTTTTTGGACCCTCTAAATAGTTGGTTTAGAGTGTTTTGTGGTTTGGAGGTGTTTGACCTCTCTTAAGCCTTGAGGGGCTCCATTTTGTGCTATTTTGAGTGAGCTCCGGGACTTTGGTGTTTGGGCCTCCTCACCACTGAAATCTTGAGGGATTTCAGTGGTAAGGATGGTGCCTTGAAGTCCCAAGAAGGGGAGGGCCACCCCCTCTCCTTATTATCCTTGAAAAGGGCCATTTTTGCCTCTTTAATGAGCACCTAGCTAAGCCTCATGTTGACCATGCCTTGGCTATTATTTATGCTTATTTTGCCATGAAATAGCATTGTTGTATGTTGGTTTTGGTACACCATGCTTGCTTAGCATACATGCCATGTAATGCCTTGTTGTTGCCTTAACATGCCTTAGGTTGTAAGCCCTTGTTTTAGCATGTTTTAGGCTTAGCTTTGTGAAGCTTTAATGCATGTTTTTGTATGCTTTAGCTCTGTTTTAAGTTGCTTTAGTCATACTTGCCATGTATTGCATAGCCCCTTTGCATTGTTAGCTTGTAGGCTTTGAAAATGAGAAGTGTTGAGCATGCGTTGCTTGAGTTATCTTAGTAGCTTGGCATCATTTATAGCATAATCTCAGTCCCTAAGACATGCTTGTATGCTTGCCTTGGATGTCTCTTTGTTGCTTTGAAAGGTTGTGCCTTATGCTCCATGTTTGGTCATTGTGCATGCTTTTGAATTCAAGTCATTTAGATGCCATCTAAGTGGTCTTTTGGGCTTTGTTTTATGTGCTAAAACTCTGTCTTGGTCATTAAATTCATGCCATGTTTGGTCTTGACAAGTGTAGTCCAATGCCTCTTTGGTGAGCCTTAGGTTTTGGACCTTAATTGCATGATATGCTTGCTTTGTTTAATTGGTTTGGCACCATTTTAGCATGATTTTCAGAGCCTAGCATGCATGCCATAAGTCCATGTCTCCCCCTTTTGAGTGTGCTTGAAAGTTGCTTCATTATGCTTAAGTCTTGAACTATGTATCTATGCGTGCTCGTATGTGCATTTGCCTTCATGAACTTAGCATTATGGCCACTGTTTTGGGCCTAATTAGAGCTGCCTAAATCATGTTTAAGTCCATCCTATGTTTGTTTGCATACTTACCTTGCACGTTTGCTTGCATGCTTGCATGTATACATTGCATTGTCCATGTTGCATGCTAGTTCATATGCCTAGGTTGCATTGCATCTTGCATGCATGCCTTGTTCCTTGATCTAGTGATAGCAATTGGGCCCCTTTGGTTTGTTGGTTTGCATTGCATTTGACATCAAAATGTGCACACTTGGTCCCTTGGGCCATCACGCATGGAAATGCGCGATTGATGGTCCGAGAACTAAGGAGCATGTCCATTTGAGTCACTAACATGATAAGGGACATGATTGGTGCATATATGGCTTGAATTGCATTGCCATGCAAAGCTCTGTCCTCTACTGCTGTCAAACAGGTTCTGCAGGAACTTTTTGCCGATCGACTGCACAGAGTGCCGACTGGCAAACAATTGGTGGCCGATGGATTCATTCTCAGCCGACGAACATCTCCTACGGCCGGTGGCCATTCTCCCCAGCCGGTGGTACTGCACAGTGCTCAGAGAGGCAACCCTGAGGCTTTGGCAGTCTTCAAAGGAGTATAGCAGGGAAAACAGAGGCAGCTTGCGCATGGCAGTGCACTTCCGAGCAGGACCGAGCATGCATTGCATCAGGCTCTCTTCCGGAGGCGGTTTACTATTTTCCCTAGATTAGTTCATTTGCTTAGCTAATTAGATGGCCTGTAATATTTAATTATCTGTAATGAAAGACTCCCGGGGTCTCCGCACACACCGCATGTCAAAGCGATGAGAAAAGGGGACGTCGAGCGGGATCTCCACGTCGGGTACTGGGGCAAGCCTGGGAAAGTAGGCGTAGACCCACAACTGCAGAACAGATATCAGTATGATTATCAGATAAAGCAGAATACAGAATAAGGCAGAAATGGCAGAGCCGTATGTTGTGCAGTGCATTGTGCAGAGTGTACAGTGTGTGTAGTGTACAATCAGTGTAAAGCAAAGTATATGTGTGTGCCGCGTGTGCAGTATATAGTCAGTAAGAGGCAGACCGTGGTGTGTGCAATGTACAGAATACAAAAAATGTAAAGCAGAAAGCAGAAATGTAAAAGGGGAAGAAGATGTACCTCCCAAGCTCGCCAGTATCCGCCAAGAAGTTGTCCGCTGAGGCGGGAAGAAGAGCTCATGTAACCGTACAATGTGGCCAAGCCTGCGCCACCCCAGTCGTAGCGGCGGATCCGCCTGACATCCACCAGTGCGCTCAACAGGCAAAGAGGCACGGTGTTCGCCCGGTCGGCGAAAAGGGTCGTCTCGAGCAGAAACATGATGAAGCCCCGCGCATACTGATCCACCTCCTCTGGGGTCATCTGCGCCTCCTCCGCCAAGGCTCGCTGAATCCGGAACTGGCTCTCGAACCACGAGTATCTGACAAACCCTGCTCGAGCATGGGGAGGCTGAGTGCCGAGCAGGTACAGCTGGGCGGCGTCCCACTCACCCATATCGGTGTCGAAGGGAATCGGATCCCCCCTACCCCGATGCCAATAAGCATCGAGAAGTCATAAGGGGTCATCGTCATGTCCCCTGCGACAGAGAAGTGGAAGGAGTTGGTGGTATCCCACCACCTCTCCACTAAAGCGGCAAGCAAGGGCCTGCAGGTGGTAAGCTGGAAAAGCCCCCTGCAGAAGATGCCGAAACCGCCTCGTCGACGATGTGGCGAACCGCATCTGGCAACTCCGTATACCAGTCCCGAGCAACGATGTTCCCATACCCGTGGATGGTATGGGAGTCCCCCTGTAATCAAAAACAACAATTGCGAAGCAATATTCAAGATACAGTTTTGAGAAGCATACAGATATAGTGTGTGTGTGCGCATTTTCAAATATAAAGCCGGCATTGGGTGTTAGTGTGCTAGCAGAGAACTACAGCATATGATATGTCAGTGTGCTGAACGGTTCAGTACAGATGTGACATGTGTGCACGTTTTTCAGATTCAAATAGACATCGGGTGCCGGTGTACTTACAGTGAACTACGACGTGTGATGTGTCAGCGTGTTTGAGTGGTTCAGGGCAAATACGGCATGCGTGCACGTTTTTCAGATTCAAAAGACATCGAGTGCGGTGTACTAGCAGTGAACTACGACGTGTGATGTGTCAGCGTGTTTGAGTGGTTCAGGGCAAATACGGCATGTGTGCACGTTTTTCAGATTCAAACAGACATCGGGTGCCGGTGTACTAGCAGTGAACTACGACCTGTGATGTGTCATCGTGTTTGAGTGGTTCAGGGCAAATACGGCATGTGTGCACGTTTTTAAGAAATCAAACAGATATCGGATGCCGGTGTGTCCACAGTGAAGTACAGTATGTGTTGTGTCAACGTGTTTGAGCAATTCAGGGCTAGCGCAGTGTGTGTGCGCGTGTAAGTTTCAAGCAGTTATCGATTGCAAGTGTATTCACAGTCAACTATAGTGTACAGTGCATCAGTGCATTCGAACTAAGCAATTAAAGAACAGAATCAACTATAGCAGTTTAAGTGTTCTACATTGCGGAAAATTGAAACCGGGGGAAGAATGTACCTCGGAGGCGCCGTGTGACAAGTGTGACTCTGGCTCACGGAGTAGTACTTGGGTGCCACGCCCCTCTCGAAGCTCCGGAACTGGCGTAGTCCATCAGGGAGCATCACGTGAACCGCCGGTCTGTAGGTCTCCGGATCAAATGGCCGGATGCAGAGCGGTAAGGGCTCGGCCTCGGGATCCATCTCGAGCTCTGGAGGAGCCCCACCCTGTGGAAGATCATCCGCCATCTCGAAGAGAATGTGAAAATGGCCGAAAGGAGGAAAAATGGGAGAGAATATGAAGAGTCAACAAAAAGTCAACCCTGAGAGGGCCGGAAATGGCCGAAAAAGCCGAGGTGCGGAAAAGGCACAGATGTTGAGGAAAACTCGAGGGAAACAAGCCCCGAGTGGTGGAAATCAAAAACGGGACACCGAAACGAAGTTTCATTCGGTTGAAAATGTCCGAAACGCGAAGGAGATCGCGATCGAACAACGAAACGGGAGCTAGAACGCAAGAAAAGGAGAGAATCAAGGGAGGAAAATGTCCTAGAGGGGAGGGGGGAGAATTTTCGAGCAAGAGGAAGTGAAGAAAATAGGGTTAGAAACCCTATTTTAAAAGACCCGTGGCCAATTGACAAAACTGCCCGATACAGGAATTCTTTGTCGGTCGGCCACATTCTTTGCCGGTCGGCAGTATATTGTGCCGATGGAATTGTATGAGGGCCGATGGACGGCCGGTGATGCATTTTGATGGCCGGTGGTTATCCGGTGGTGTCCTACAGTGGTTTTTGAGCCTTCTACATCCTTGTTTGGGTTATATGAGTGGTTCAGGGCCTTCATTGCTCAAAATAGTGCAAGACAGTGCACTTCCGAAGCTCGATCGGCCTCCGTTTTGACCTCGGACCGTGTCTTCTGTGTGTGGCACTCGAATTCATGCAAGGTGTATCCTTTCCGTATCCTTTTGGCTTTTACAAAACTCGAAAGTTGCCCCCATATGCATTTGGCTTGCATTCAATTATGCCGTTTAGCGCATTGCACTGTCTTGCGCATCGCATTTCATTCGCGTTGTCCAACGCATCACGCCGTTTCGCGCGTCTTATTGCATTTGGCATACACTCATTGTTCGCGCTATTTTGCGCACCTCACATGCATTGCCATGGTCTGGCGAGACCTTAAACGCGCACGGTCCGGCGGGACCAAAAACACGCACGGTCTGGCGAGACCTTAAATCCGCTCAGTTGCATTGTCTTGCATTTCAAAGGACGTGCGTTGTCGTGCACTGGCATCAAGTTGCATTGTCTGCATTTCAAAGGACGTGCGTTGTCACACACTTGCATCAGCGCGCTGTCATGCATCTCTAAAAACCGCGCTTAGTCGCGCATTTCAAGTCGACATTGACATGCATGCCCCAAAATGGGTCCGGCGGGACTGAAAACACGCCACGGTCCGGCGGGACCAAAAAACGTGCGGTCTGGCAAGACCATAAACCCTCTCGGTCGCATTGTCATGCGTCTCAAAAGTCGTGCGTTGTCGTGCATCTCGAGATCATACATCTTCATGCATTCTCAGTTCATTTGCATTGTCATGCATCTAAAGCCGCGCATCGCCGCGCATCAAATTTTCATGCATTGTCGTGCATTTCAAGTAAACTTGCGTTGTCGCGCACTTCAACATCATGCATCATTTGCATTCCAAAAAACAAAAACATGCATTGTCATGCATACATTTCGCATCCCGGTCTAGGAGACCTTAAATCCTCTAAAGGTGCAATTCCTTTGGTGTTTTGTCGTGCCCGAACGACTTTCGGTGGTCTGGTAAAGCCACCTGCCTGTGTTTGCGGTGATTCCTAGAAGACCAACTGGGGACGTGGAAACTAGAGTTCAACGGCTTATGCCCTAGAACGCAAAGGTTCGGGAGTTCGAGACTAAAGTCTGGTTAATACCCAGGGGTGTATCCTCGGCTTGAAATTGTATGGAAGCCCCATAGGTTGAGGCAGCATGTCTGCGCTCAGTTCTGGATACTGAACCAACCTAGTATATCGCCCTGTTGGTAAGATAGGGAAAGCTGCAATCATAGCCGTTGCATCATAGTGCATTGTCATGCATCCATTGTAAGTAGTGCATGTCATACATACATGGTAAATTTGATTTAACGCATTGTAGAAATACAACATGCATGTCATGCATTTTGCATTGTCATGCATTTGCATTGTAGTTGCATGCATCCATTGCCATTTTCCCCAACAGATCACATCATACTGCATTGTCATGCATTTTTCTTTTGTAAATATCCGTTCCATTGCATATTTGTAGATATCGCATTGTAGTTGCATGCATCATTGCATCACCTTCCATCTATGGCTTGCGCCTTTCCAGGTTGAGCTTGGTCTGGTATGTGCCCTTACTTTTCACGTTAAAGCACAGTTCTGCATGTGTACGCGCCTATTCCACGCTGGTATGTTGGTTTGAGGGTTGCGGCACCTTTTCTGTGTTAGACATGGCTTGTTTGTGTACATGCCTTTCCTAGGCAAGATTTGGTTTGGCCCGCGTGCCATATCCATTATATCCATTCCATTGCATATTTGTAGATATTGCATTTTAGTTTGCATGCATCCATTGCATCACCTTCCATCTATGGCTTGCGCCTTTCCATGTTGAGCTTGGTCTGGTATGTGCCCATACTTCTTGTGTCAAAGCATAGTTCAGTAGACCGTTCTATGTTAGACGTGGCTCGTATGCGTACATGCCTTTCCTAGGCAAGATTTGGTTTGGCCCGCGTGCCATATCCATAGTATCCATTTCCATTGCATTGTAGTTTGCATGCATTCATTGCATCACCTTCCACCTATGGCTTGCGCCTTTCCATGTTGAGCTTGGTCTGGTATGTGCCCATACTTCTCGTGTCAAAGCATAGTTCAGTGGACCGTTCTATGTTAGCCGCGGCTTGTTTGCGTACATGCCTTTCCTAGGCAAGATTTGGTTTGGCTGCATGCCATATCCATTGTAGATATTACATTGTAGTGTAATTTTTGCATCCGGCATTAGGATCATCATTCTTTCTCCAGCGGGTCGTTACCCCACTTATGTCATCCCCCCAATACTCGTTCTTGTGTCCGTCTACATTACTCATAGTTCAGTAGACCGTTCTATGGTAGACGGACTTGTTACCTCCATCAATCTATTTGACATTTGTATGGTTTCAAACCGCTCATGATTGGATCATGATTCAATTGCTTTGCATGTAGTTCGCATTGTTTCAATTGCATTGCATTTTCATTTGCATTATTTATACATTGTTTGTATATATTACATATCATTTTGCATTCATTTTTGCATTGTCATGCATGTTGCTAACAATATCATACCTGTTAAGTTGTTTTCTTTACAGGCACGACATTGTGTGTCCGGTTCATTTGCACTGGTGGAACCAGACGAACCAGACAGGTATTGTATCCTCCGAGTGAGACGTATCGAGAATTGCATAATTCTCTTACATCCTTTCTGCATTGTAGTGTAGTTTGGTATATGCTAGCTTAAAACTGTTGCATGTGTGCTTCGTTACAGTTTTTTTTATGATCATAAGTTATGCTCGGCTTCGTGCATTGTCTTGCATTTGCCCCTGCCTTCGGGCGCATACCTTGTTTGCCTTGCATGTTTGTCTAAGTCTTCGGCCTTGTCAAAAATGGGTCGTCTCTGGGCTTTGACATTCACTCCGTCATTGTTATGACTTTCGAGTTCTGTCAAAGAGGGGCAACTGTAGACACCCCATTTTTGACCGTCCTCAAGACTTGGACGTCACCGTTTGAACACCCGGTGATCATCCATGTTTGTGTTCGTTTGGAGTTCCCGGAGGTCTCGGCTACGCGCTTGCCTCAGGATCTCCGAACTCGACTGTTTAGTGTCTGGTTTTGCACCAAACACTTATGTTTTGCCTTGGAGGGGCAGGGAATGCCTTGTGAGGCATCCCCACACATCACCGGCCATGGCCAGAGGCCACCGGCTGGTGTTTTGTTGCCATCGGCAATGTATATTGCCGGTCGGCATTCTTTGTTGCCGGTCGGCAGTTCATTTTGTCAAAATGGCAATTTTGAGCAGCCGACTACTGTTCATCTGCTTTTGCAGATATTTTAATACAGCTGTAGGCATTTTGTTCCCCTCTATACACGTGTATGGAGGGATGGCTTCCTTGTTAGCTTCTTGAGTAAGCTTTACAAGATTGGCTTCTCTATAAGAGGAGCCCTCCTCTCTTGGCTTTAGGGTGGGAGATTTGTTAGAAAAGTTCAGAGGGAGCTCTGGTTCTAGGTTTAGGATTTGTATCTATCCTATATCTATATCTCTCATTCTCTTGTATTTGTGTGTGTTTAGGCTTACTATTGCACACAAACACATAGTGTTACACCTTTTCTTAGTTTGTGAAGGACCAGAGGTCTGTTCTTGAAGCTTTGGAGCTGTTTTGAGCTCAAGGAAGGGCTGGTCTACCATTTGTGAAGAGGTTCTTCAAGGGTAACAATTTTACCCCTTTTTACCCCATTCTTGCATACTATTTTTGCCTATCTTAGAACTGTTTTTGAGCTTAGTGTATAATATAAAAATTTCTTTTTGGACCCTCTAAATAGTTCGTTTAGAGTGTTTTGTGGTTTGGAGGTGTTTGACCTCTTAAGCCTTGAGGGGCTCCATTTTGTGCTATTTTGAGTGAGCTCCGGGACTTTGGTGTTTGGGCCTCCTCACCACTGAAATCTTGAGGGATTTCAGTGGTAAGGATGGTGCTTGAAGTCCCAAGAAGGGGAGGGCCACCCCCTCTCCTTATTATCCTTGAAAAGGGCCATTTTTGCCTCTTTAATGAGCACCTAGCTAAGCCTCATGTTGACCATGCCTTGGCTGTTATTTATGCTTATTTTCCATGAAATAGCATTGTTGTATGTTGGTTTTGGTACACCATGCTTGCTTAGCATACATGCCATGTAATGCCTTGTTGTTGCCTTAACATGCCTTAGGTTGTAAGCCCTTGTTTTAGCATGTTTTAGGCTTAGCTTTGTGAAGCTTTAATGCATGTTTTTGTATGCTTTAGCTCTGTTTTAAGTTGCTTTAGTCATACTTGCCATGTATTGCATAGCCCCTTTGCATTGTTAGCTTGTAGGCTTTGAAAATGAGAAGTGTTGAGCATGCGTTGCTTGAGTTATCTTAGTAGCTTGGCATCATTTATAGCATAATCTCAGTCCCTAAGACATGCTTGTATGCTTGCCTTGGATGTCTCTTTGTTGCTTTGAAAGGTTGTGCCTTATGCTCCATGTTTGGTCATTGTGCATGCTTTTGAATTCAAGTCATTTAGATGCCATCTAAGTGGTCTTTTGGGCTTTGTTTTATGTGCTAAAACTCTTTCTTGGTCATTAAATTCATGCCATGTTTGGTCTTGACAAGTGTAGTCCAATGCCTCTTTGGTGAGCCTTAGGTTTTGGACCTTAATTGCATGATATGCTTGCTTTGTTTAATTGGTTTGGCACCATTTTAGCGTGATTTTTAGAGCCTAGCATGCATGCCATAAGTCCATGTCTCCCCCTTTTGAGTGTGCTTGAAAGTTGCTTCATTATGCTTAAGTCTTGAACTATGTATCTATGCGTGCTCGTATGTGCATTTGCCTTCATGAACTTAGCATTATGGCCACTATTTTGGGCCTAATTAGGGCTGCCCAAATCATGTTTAAGTCCATCCTATGCTAGTTTGCATACTTACCTTGCACGTTTGCTTGCATGTATACATTGCATTGTCCATGTTGCATGCTAGTTCATATGCCTAGGTTGCATTGCATCTTGCATGCATGCCTTGTTCCTTGATCTAGTGATAGGAATTGGCCCCCTTTGGTTTGTTGGTTTGCATTGCATTTGACATCAAAATGTGCACACTTGGTCCCTTGGGCCATCACGCATGGAAATGCGCGATTGATGGTCCGAGAACCAAGGAGCATGTCCTTTTGAGTCACTAACATGATAAGGGACATGATTGGTGCATATATGGCTTGAATTGCATTGCCATGCAAAGCTCTGTCCTCTGCTGCTGTCAAACAGGTTCTGCAGGAACTTTTTGCCGATCGACTGCACAGAGTGCCGACCGGCAAACAATTGGTGGTCGATGGATTCATTCTCAGCCGACGAACATCTCCTACGGCCGGTGGCCATTCTCCCCAGCCGGTGGTACTACACAGTGCTCAGAGAGGCAACCCTGAGGCTTTGGCAGTCTTCAAAGGAGTATAGCAGGGAAAACAGAGGCAGCTTGCGCATGGCAGTGCACTTCCGAGTAGGACCGAGCATGCATTGCATCAGGCTCTCTTCCCGAGGCGGTTTACTGTTTTCCCTGGATTAGTTCATTTGCTTAGCTAATTAGATGGCCTATAATATTTAATTAGCTTGTAGGTTAATTATCTGTAATATTTATTTGGTCCCTCCGGGCGAGGGCGAATCTGTAATAAGTGTGGGTGCGTGTGTGTGTATGTCTTCCAACCCCCACTTCTTTCTTCCCTTTTATTTACCCGCTTATGATGGTAGATTAGGGCATGTTTAAATTAGCATACCTTATGCTATGCATGCGTGCATCCATACATTTGTCTTGCATGCACCGGGCTCGGCGCATCACGCTAACTGCTTTGGTATTTCAAATCTAACTTGAATACGTGCATCAATTGATTGCATTTCACATGTCATGTTTAGGATAGCCGAGCCTACCCTAATTGCATCCTGTATGTGTTGCATTAGTAAAACTTAACATGAACTAGGACCATGCATGTTTGCTAACTAGTTTATTGTTTTGGCACGGAGTACGATGTAAGTATTTTCATGCTTTAGCATATCTCATGTGTGTGAATGTTATCATGACAGCATGCTTACCATGTGGCTAGATGCTTATGTGATAAACTGTTTGAATGCCTGTGGGTGAAGGTTGGATTGTCTGAGTTGGAAAAACTCGTTGAAATCTGTATTTTAGCCTACTTGCGAGTAGTAAATTCCAAAGTGTTTTTCAAGACAAACGGATATGCAATGCTTATTTCCAAATTAGGCAATCTAGTCTATATTTTTGCTGTGCGCATAACATGGTAATTCTAGGCTAATAACGGAATAAGAACACATAACGTTTTCAAAATCGGATATCACGGTTAGTAGAGGCCGGTCTTCGGACCGGGCGAGAGGGGGTGCTCATAGCTGACCTTCCCCAATCGTACCCAAGCTCCCGAGCCGAGGCAACTTTGGTGATGACGGACACGTGGCCTTTGGCACCGAGTCAGGGTTTCCTAAATTTCCCTATTAAAAAATATTTAGGTAGCGACTCTGTATCTGGCAAAGCAGTCCATGTTTGGCACTTCTTTTCAAAAAATCTGTTTTCTCAAAACGATTTGCCGGATTTGGACTCTTTGGTTCATATTTAGAACTGCAAACAAAATCGAGTCCGAACTGTAGCGTGTAGCGCGGGGTCCCTCGCGGGCGTGTTACAGTTTCTGGCGACTCCGCTGGGGAGTTTAGAGAGCTTGACTCGAACTCGTGATATCCTGTTTTGACTTCATTTATGTGTCTCTTTGCATTGCATGTGCATTGGTGCGCCTAGGACACCGTGTTGGCCATCTACTATTCCTGAGCGGTCTGCCGGAGGCTTGACTTTGTCAAAGCATGCCATAAGGCTGACCAGTTGCGGGCTCTGCCAGTATGGGAACACAAACCCCGGTTTTACCGGGGCACCCTTTTCGACCATTCGACCTAGTGCATATTCAGAATCCATAGTGACTATTCCAAATTAGGACAGGTTGCTCACCCGATGTTAGGTTGTTTGAAACCGCTGCATGCGTAGTGAAACCCTAGCTCCTGACAAAATAGGACAGGGAAACCTACCCCAACATAGGGGTGTATTGGCTCTCATTTATTTGCTACGTGCTTTTAGAGTGTATCTCTACAGGAACGCACATATCAGTTTGCAAGTTTGAGTATCAGGCCTGAGGGCACCAGTATCAGTGTTTGTGAGAACCGGTTATATCTGCGGGTATCTGATTCAGTGTTTTGGGACAGTGATTTCTGGGGAACAGTGATCAGTAGTAGAGTACAGTTGTTCGGCTGCACCTGTGTTTGATCCGTTTGGGCTGAAATGCTGCTTGTTTTTCCTTTCAGGTTCAGAGAGTTCCAGAATAGTCAGTGTTCCCCCTTGCCGAGGCAAGACCTACGATGATACAGAATTCAGAAGAGATCGTGGTTATGACAGCTGCATTAGATCAAGGGATCACTCTGCAAAGTGAGACCAATATTGACATGCCACATCCACCCAGGTCGCCTGTTGCGCACCCGGTCTGGGCCCCCCAGCTATATCAGGCTCGCGAGCCTACTACATTTGAACTGATGGGAATGATAGGTGATCTCCAGAGGTCTGTGGCGGATCTCGCCTATGGGATGTCCGCTTCGCCACCAGCCGCACCATATGCCGGAAGTTTTACGCCCCAGGAGCCCCCGCTGTTGGGACGGATCGTGATTGAACTCAGCCAACCGGAGATGGCCTCCAACTATAACAATGACATGTCAACGTCAACCCAAACCCTTGATCAGGCCGAGGCCAGAGGTAAAGACAAAATGAAGGTAGACGTCGATCCTAGTGAACAACTGCTGTGGGCAGTCGAGGCTTTGAAAGCCGCAGGGATGAACAAGCAACAGATATCTGCAGTTGTGACAAAAACTGTGGAGGATGCTTTCCCCACTCCACCTGAGGGTAGTTCAAGTCAGTCAGAGAACCGGGATAGGCCCCGTCATGCCAGAATGGTTCCTCCTACTCCCAACCCTGCACTCGGGAAAGATCAGAAATCCAAGGCCGCACCTGCCGACCCATTCGCTAGTGCGTCTAGCAAAAATACTCAGACTTCGAAGTACCTGCCCCGAGGGCGCAGGGTCTTTCATGCTCTCTACATGCCGTTGTCCAAGGCACTTCAGATCCTTGCCGAGAGGGGACACCTTAAACCCTTGGAGCCTCGGCCTCTCCCGAAGAATCTCCCTACTACGCATGATGCTGCTCAGTACTGTGCGTACCACCAGCAAACTGGTCATGCTACCGATAATTGCTTCCGCCTCCGTCATGAGGTACAGGATTTGATTGACAACGAGGTTATCCTCCCACTCATCTCAGCCAAGTCCGTTACTACCCAGTTATTGGACTTTGAGGACACAGATACTGCGAGTATGTAATCAGAGAGTGAACCACCTGCGGGCGGTGCCCGGTGCATTTTGGATGTGGCGTCTGGCACGCATTTTTGAGCATCTGCGAACACTAGTTTTGTAAATTCTGGCTTGGGTATCGAGTCAGTCTTTTGCTTTGAGTCTGTCTCTTTGTCTTGAGTCAGTCTTTTTGCTTAAGGGTCTGTCTTGATGTAGCGAGTCAGTCCCCTTTTGTATAGAATGCCAGGTGATTCCGGGGTTGTTGCCTCGAACACCGTTTTGTCTTGTAATTACCCGTTTTTGGTTTTTGAGTCTGTCTCTGCCGAGGAGCCAGTTATACCAACAAATCTGAATGAAACAGCTGTGGCTATCTCATTTTCATGCTTGCTTTCAGTGTGAGTTAGTTGTGCCAGAGGAGGCGAATGGAACGGCAGTACATTCTACCTACTCTCTTGTGCCTTGAACATCATTGTAATGACCTAAGTTTTTTTCAAAACCCCTTTTTGAGCACTGCGGTGGTAAAAACGAAGAGGAAGGAATTCCTCGGGTTTTGCAAAACTTGATCATATTTGAGAGAAAGATAGGCATGCTAAGCCTTTTTATGAATGAAATCATGCTTGTCAGCGTGAGTACTGAGAAGGACCCTGGCTTGATCCAGACTGGTTTCACACTATCTTCAGCGCGAGCGATTTGTCGCTTTCTTAAAAACTTTCAAAAACAAAATGTTTTGCGCGGTCCTGTGAAGACTTGTGTGGAATTGCTCTTGAGATTGTGCAGCTAGGATCGCTTCAGCCTCGAGATTCAACCTATCTGTTTCGAACCTGGAATCCATTCAAAGTTCAACAGTTAACTGCCATGAAAGGCCTGTGCGGCCCGATTTGAAGCAACCCTCGAGCAAGAGGTACCAAATTCAGATCAAGAAGATTAGATCTCACCGGCAGAGGCTCGTGAAGCGACCATGATCCTTCCAAATCAGTACAACAGCCATTCTCCTGGACTCAGATGACTTCAGGATCTCAAAACCATTTGGCATGGACTATGCTACACTTTTACCCTTTGAGAGGCTCGCTGGGCTGAAAACCCGGAAGGGCACCCAGGCAAAAGTTAGAGCAAGAAAAAGAAAAGAATGAAAAATGAAAAAAAGAAATCAAAGAAAGAACAAAAAAAAAAAAAAAAAAAGAAAAAAAAATTGAAAAAAAAGAAGAAGAAAAAGAAGAAGCTCGCAAGGTCGAAAACCTGCAACAGGCGCCTTGGCAAAAGTTGGAGCCTAAAAAGTGAAGGTTAAAATACCCGAGTGTACCTTAACTGGAACTACGTAAGGCTTGATTCCCATGTTTGGGATACGTAGGCAACTTCATCTTGAAGTCCAGCCCCCAACGCTTTCACAGCGCCCCAGTCCATGTAATGGTTTTGATCATCCCTGCTTCCTCTGCATCCGACAATTCGGTTGTAATAACCATGAACTACGTAGGCTTGATTCCCATGTTTGGGATACGTAGGCAACTTCATCCTGAAGTCCAGCCACCATTGCTCTTACAGTGACTGTGTCCATATATTGGTTCAGATCGTCGTCTTCGGAGTTCAGTTGTCATTGATAAAAGCAGTTTACAGCATGCTGCGGCACCATCCAGACAAGGGGCAACTTTCCGTTGCCGCAAGTTCATCCAAACCAGGGGCAACTTTCCGTTGCCATGTACCCCCTTCAAGCAAGGGGCAATTTTCCATTGCCTCATCCGAGGTTGCATCTCGAGGGTAAGTCCGTGCTCGTTGAGCATTGACTATTTGCAAAAAATAGTTTTTGAAAATTTTTACTGAAGTTGACTATTTTCTCGAAAACTATTTCATTTTCCAAAAACGGACCATCTTCTTGGACCCAAAAGGGAAAATTTTCAATGCTCACAGCCTGACTTGCATGATTTTCAAATCAAAAATTGAACAAGTATGTTAATCTTGAGGGATTTCAGAGGTAAGGATGGTGCCTTGAGGCCCTAGGAAGGAGAGGGCCATCCCCTCTCCTTGTTGTCCTTGAAAAGGACCATTTTTGCCTCTTGGGAGAGCACCATATTTAGGTTCATGTTGGCCATGCCTTGACTGATTTTCATGCTTATTATGTCATAATATGCCTCTGTTTTTAGTTGGTTTTGGTACACCATGCTTGCTTAGCATACATGCCTTGTAATGCTTTGTCTTAGCCTTAACATGTCTTATGTTTTGAGTCCTTATTCAAGCATGTTTAGGCCTAGCTTTGTGAAGCCTTTATGTTTATTTTGCCATGTTTAAGGTTTGTCCTTGGCTGTTTTGGTCAATCATAACATGTATTGCATAGCTCCTTTGCATTGCTAGCTTGTAGCCTCAAGTATGTGAGTGTGTAGCATGCATTGCTTGCATCACTTCAGTGGTTTGGAACCACTTAACATGCCATTTCAGTCCATTTAACATGCTTGTATGCTTGCCTTTAATGCCTCTTTGATGCCTTGGAAGCTTGTGTTGTATGCTCCATGTTTTGGGCAATTATGCATACTTTTAGATTTGAGTCACTTAGATGCCATCTAGGTGTTCCTTTGGTATTGTCTAGGTCTGCCTTGAACCTATTTTAAGCCCCTTGCCTTGTGAGGCTTGGTTGACTTAGTCATGGTTTAAGTCTTCTTGGCTTGCTCCATGTCTTGGACCTCTAATTGCATGCCATACTTGTCTTGTTCATTTGGTTTGGCACCATTTTAGCATGATTTCAGAGCTTTCCATTGCATGCTAATTGTCCATGTTTGCATCTTCTTAAGTGTGCTTAGAAGTTGCTCTCTATGCTTGAATGTTGGTCCATGTTTTCATGCATGTTTGTGTGTTGGACCTCACTTCCATAGCATCTTGGCCACTGTTTTAGGCTTGTTTGAGGGCTGCCTAATTTAGTTTAAGTCCATCCCCTTGCTTGTTGTATGCTTTGTATGCCTCCTTGCATCGTCCATGTTGCATACTAGTTGACATGCTTAGGATTGCATTGCATGAGCATGCATGCTAGACCTCTTGAAGTGAGTATGATAGAGGTTGGGCCTTTTTCTGTGCTTATTTGGTTTGCATTTCATTTGAAATTGAAGTTGCATGCTTGATCTCTTGGGCCATCACGCATTGAAATGCGCGATTGGTGGTCCGAGAATCGAGAACCATGTCTCTTTGAGTCATAAACATGATAAGGGATGTGATTGGTGCATACATTGCTTGAAATGCACTGCCATGCCAAGTCTTGCCCTTTGCTGCTGTCAAACACAGATTCTGCAGGAAGATTTGGCCGGCCGGCTATCTTCAGTGCCGACCGGCCATCATTGTTGGCCGATGGATCAAATTTGTGGCCGGTGACCATTCTATATGGCCGGTGGTGTTCTCCTTCAGCCGGTGGTATTCCCTAGTATCCAGAGAGCAAACCCTGAGGCTTTGGCAGTCATCAGGGGAGCAGAGCAAGGAAAACAGAGGCATCTTGAGCATGGCGGTGGATTTCCGGGCGGAACCGAGCGCGCATGAATTGAGTCCTCTGCTGAGGCTGCTGTTTACTGCTTTCTTAGATTAATTAATTTGCTTAATTAATTTAACGGTCTGTAATATTTAATTAGCTTGTTGGTTAGTTAAATTGTATTATTCTTTCGGTCCCTCCGAGCGAGGGCAAATTTGTAATAAGTGTGGGTGCGTGTGTGCATGTCTTCCAAACCCTCACTTCTTTCTCCCTTTTACTTACCTGCTTTCGCTGTTTAGTTTAGGGCACATTTAAATCAGCATACAGTAAGATAGCATGTTTGCATCATCCATCTGTTTTGCATGCACCGGGCTCGGCGCATCATACTAACTGCATAAGTATTTCAAATCTAACTTGAATACATGCTACTTGTGCATTTTCACATGTCTTTTATAGACTAGCCAAGCCTACTCTAGTGACATTCTGCATGTGATGCATTAGCCATATGAACTAGGATCATGCATGATTACTAACTAGTTTCTGTTTTGGCACGGAGTACTAGGTAAGCTTTTATGCTTTAGCATATCGCACGCGTGTGAATGTTGCCATAGTAGCATGATTACCATGAGGCTAGCTGCTTATGTGATATAACTGCTTGAATGCCTGTGGGTGGAGGTTGAGTTGCTTAAATTGGAACAACGCATTGAACACAAGTTTTTTTTTTAAAAAAACCCACTTGAGGGTGGCAAAACCATATTTTCTAAGCCTATTTGAGGGTGGCAAAACTCATGTCTTAGCCTACTTGCGGGTAGCACCATCAAACCATTTTGAAAACAAACAAACATGAAATGTTTTGTTCCAATTTAGGCGATTTGGTCTATACTTGTTTGCTGCGCGCATAACATAGTAATTCTAGGCTAATAACCGGAATAAGAACGCGTAATGTTTTCAAAATCGGATATCATGGTTAGTAGAGGCCGATCTTCGGATCGGGCGAGCGGGGATGCTCATAGCTGACCTTCCCCAATCGTACCCAAGTTCCCGAGCCGAGGCAACTTTGGTGATGACGGACATGTGGCCTTTGGCACCGAGTCAGGGTTTCCTAAATTCCCCCATTAAAAAAATATTTAGGTGGCGACTCTGTATCTGGCGAAGCAGTCCATGTTTGGCACTTCTTTCAAAATCTGTTTTCTCAAAACGATTTGCTGGATTTGGACTCTTCGGTTCAAGATTAAGAATCGTGACAAAATTGAGTCCGAACGGTAACTATAGCGAGGTCCCCCCGCGGGCTTGTTACACTAGCATACGCAATGCTATGAACTGGCACACACAATGCTCTAACATGCAACCTAGCATACACAATGCAATATGGGCTTACACCAATACGAGTGGACCTCAGCCACACTCACATCAGCGGCCATAAGATGAAAATGAGACAATCGAAATGCATGCACACATGCACGCAAACCGAGGACTGAACCTAAGGCACAACATGCAACTCTAACAAGGCATGGCAAGGATGAAGCATGGCATTCAAACATGTAAATTTCAGCACTGAAACATGATGCTAAATGGTCCCGAATCATGCAAATATGTCATACAATGCATGCTATAGGCCCCGAAACTCAAAACTAGGCACATGTATTGAACCATAACCATGCAAAGCAAGCATTATTTGACTATGAAGCACAAAGACAGAGCCAAGGCAGTCCCAAAACATGCACATTACTAGTTTAAAGCATGGCCAAAAAATGCTAACATGATGGGCTAAAACAACATGCAACATTGGCTAGCAAGCATGGTTTACATGGCATGTATATGAAGCATATGAGAACTCATCAAACCAGCCAAAAACAGTGAATAAAACATGTCAAAATATGCCCAAATAACCACTGAAATGTAGCCAACACATGCAAAAATGATGAGTTCCTTTGAAAGGCCATGCAAGGGGTTACTTAACACACACAAGATAGACACTTAGCATGACCAAACCAACTCTGGAAATGAGTTATGGCAGCCCTAAAACCCACCAAATTGGCCCTGAAATCAGTCTAGGAAACATGCAAAGAAAGGTCCCTTTGAAAGGCCTTGAATGGGATTGCTCTACACATGCATCATAGACATAAAATATGGCAAAATGGGCTCTTGAAAGAGCTTAGGCAGACCTTAAAACTCACAAAATGAGGCCTGAAACATGACTTCAATGCATGCAAAATAGAGTCCCTTTGGAAGGCCAACAATGCTAGTAAAGAGAATGAGGGGTGAGAGGGCCACCCCTCTATGGTTTTGGAGCTCAAAGGCACATCAAAGCCACTGAAAATCCATTGGATTTCAGTGGCTAAGAGGCCAAAACAAGGCCAATGCAAATGCTCAAATGTATGGCTCAAAGCATGAGGAAATAAAGCATGCAAGGAAGGAGATGACTCCAAACAGAAAAGTGACCTCTATCAAACTTAAAAGAAGGTCAAAACAAGACTTTTCCCAGTTTATAACAAATCTCGAAAATGTTCACAAGTAAGGCTAAAATAGGATGCAAAAAATAACCCTAAAAGAGAGATTGAGCAAACAATGAAGTAGATGACTTCAAACAGCAAAGTATCCTTAAACAAAGTTGAAGAGGGGCTCAAAATAAGACACTCCACAGTTAAGGTCGAAGCCCAAAAATTCTTGCAAATAGGGCTAAGAAATGAAGCAAAAGAATGCAAGAAAAGGGGAAATGGAGACTTACCCTTGTAGCACAGCAATGCAGCAGCTTTTAGTCCAAGATTGTGAGCTCTCAACCTCTGAAAATCAGCTTCAAGGGGTTGGAATGGATGGTGAAGGTGGTAGGCTAGGAGTTGTAGTGTAAAATGGCCAAGAACAAGGGTGTTTGGAGGCTTGAAGTAGAGAGATGGAGGGTTGTATGTATACTCCAGCCAAAACTTTTTCTAACCCTTGCAAAATGAGATGGAGGGTTGGCCATATAGAGGGAGAAGGCCATGGCTTCTTGGAGAAGCCTCAAAGGGTGGTCAAAGCTTCTAAAAGAAGCTTGACCAAAAGGGTCAAGCTTCCTCAAGAAGCTTGACCAAAGGGTCAAACTTCTTTTGGAAGCTAAGCAAAGGGTGCAAAACCACCTTTAAAAGGATCAAAACAAGGACAAAACCCTCGGACAGTGGGTCAAGTGCAAAACAGCTGGCACAGCTAGAACATACTCACAGAGGCAAGACTGGCCGACCAGCTCAAAAGGTTCAAGGTGGTCGGCCGACCACCTTCCTTGGTCAGCCGACCAGGGGTCAAAAGGTTCAACAAGATTTTCTGGTCGGCCTACCCAGAAAGGTGGCCTCCCAGATGAGTGGAATACAACTGTGTAGTGAAAAACCAGAAAATATGACCCAGGAGAGAGAAAAATTAGCATTTTAGCAAGGTTCAAAAGGGTCAAGATGAATTACTGGCCGGTCTACCCATATTGGTGGCCTCCCAGGTGTGCAAAACACAATGATGGTATGAAAAGCCAGAAATTGTGGCTCAAAAGTGAGAAAAACCAGCTTTCTGTTAGAAAAATCGGCTTTAGGAGAGAGAAAATGAGAAACTGGTTTTTCAGGGGAAAAGGTGGCCTCCCACCATCCTACCATCTTCCTAGAAATGAAAATAGGGTCCATACCAAAAATGAACCCTAACCGATGCAAAACGAAGGTTCGGGGGCCAAAACGCGCAGTCCGGGGCCCCGAAAACAGGCTGTTAAGCACCGGAGGTGGCGTACGACCACGAAGGTGGTCTCCCGGGCCACAGTGTCCCTCTAAGGAGAGGAAACAATGTGTGTGCCAAAAACCGGAGCAAACGGAGGTAGTTAAGCGGTCCCGAACCGAGGCACACGGCCGACGGCTCTGAAAACCGGAAACCGGGCTCCAAACGGGAAAAATGGCCTGTGACCACGAAACGTAGCCTACGGCCACTAAGAGATGGTCTACAAGACCTCTCCCTCTCCTCGGGAAGAGAAAACAAAGAAAACGGGACCTGGTTCGCAAACCGAGGCAAAGCACAAAAGAGTCCGGAAGTCCGGAGGCAATGCTCGCAGCCGAGACTCTAAAACCTCAGAACAAGCACAATATGCAACATCACCGAGCGCTCAGTTGGTGACGTCTGAGTCTTAAGGTCGGTCAAAAATGGGGTGTCTACACTATGTTTAGTCCTGAGGCTCCTTTATGGAAAGAAGCTGTGAATAGTGAAGTTGAATCCATCTTGCAAAATCACACTTGGGAATTGGTGGATCTGCCACCAGGTTGCAAACCTCTTGAGTACAAGTGGATTTTCAAAACAAAAATGAAAGCGGATGGATCAATTGACAAATACAAGGCAAGACTTTTGGTCGAAGGATATAGACAAAAAGAAGGTCTTGATTTCTTTGACACATACTCACCAGTTACTAGAATAATATCCATTAGAATGCTAATTGCCATTGCATCTTTGTACAATCTGGAAATTTATCAAATGGATGTAAAAACCGCTTTCTTAAATGGTAAGTTAGATGAAGAAATTTACATGGAACAACCAGAAGTATTTTTTGTTCTAGGAAAAGAAAAGAAAGTGTGTAAATTGGTTAAATCATTATATGGTTTAAAACAAGCGCCAAAGCAATGGCATGAGAAATTTGACAAAGCAATGATGTCAAATGAATTCAAAATTAATGAATATGACAAATGTGTTTATATTAAAAACACAAGCGAAGGTTATGTTATAGTATGTCTTTATGTGGATGATATGCTCATCATAGGTAGTAATAATGACATGATTAAAACTATCAATAAAATGTTGAATAAACATTTTGACATGAAAAACATGGGCATTGCTAATGTAATTTTTGGTATGAAAATTACCCAAACATCAAAAGGATATGCTTTGTCACAATCTCATTACATTGAGAAAATACCTGATAAATTTAGCAAAGATGATGATCATTTTGCTAGAACACCTATGGATGCTAATTTGTTTCTTTTTAAGAATGTATAGGAAAGTATTTCTCAATTAGAATATGCCCAAATTATTGGAAGCTTAATGTACTTGATGAACTGCACTCGCCCAGATATAACTTATGCAGTAAGTAAATTAAGTAGATATACGAGTAATCCAGGAGTAGAACACTGGAAAGCTATTATAAAGGTTCTAAGATATCTTCGATGTACTCGTAACAATGGGTTAAATTATACTAAATATCCAGCAGTACTTGAAGGATACTGTGATGCAAACTGGATATCGGATACTAGAGACTCGAAATCCACCAGTGGGTATGTTTTTACTCTTGGTGGTGCAGCTGTATCTTGGAAATCTTCCAAACAAACTTGCATTGCTAGGTCTACTATGGAATCAGAATTCATAGCTTTAGATAAAGCGGGGGAAGAGGCAGAATGGCTTCGCCGCTTCCTTGAAGATATTCCAATATGGCCAAAATCGGTGCCTGCTATATGCATACATTGCGGTAGTCAATCAGCAATAGGTAAAGCACAGAGTCATATGTATAACGGTAAGTCACGACACATTCGTCGTCAACATAACACTGTGAGACAACTACTCTCTAATGGAATTATTTCCATTGATTATGTGAAGTCTAAAAACAGCATACCGGATCCACTAACCAAGGGGTTAGCAAGAGAGTTAATTGAAAATTCATTGAGGGGAATGGGACTTAAGCCTATTAAATAAGAGTTACCACAACGGCAACCTAACCTAGTTGACTAAGATCCCAAGATCTAGGTTCAAAGGGACAACCGAGTTGTGTATGACTCATAAGGATCATTGGAGAGTCAAACTCCTACCCATTTCTATGATGAAATAGTGATGTCTGCAGCATTTTAGGTTAAGTAAAAATTTTAATGATTCTTATATCTAGGTAAACCTAGTGGAGTATGGGAGGATACTCTTCATAAGAATCACCTATGTGAGTGTGAACTGGGCCGGTTCTATGAAATTTGTGAAGGGCTACAATTTTCTAGAGCACTCATGAAAAACCAGGTTGTTCAGGGCCAAAATGAACACAATACTGAGAACTAAACTGTGTCTAGTAATATACTGTGTGAGTTCTATTGTCTTGGTTTACACAAATGGCTGAACAGTTCCAAACATCATGTTCACTGATTAGCTAGTAAATCTGATAATGTCTCATAAGGGGAGGTTCAAAGCCAAAAGCTACCTATCCTTTGCAGAATATGTCCAATTTCTGTACTCTCTGTAATTAGATCATGTTGTTGCATTTTCTCTCTGTCAAGTTCCATTCATGTAGGGGATTGTTGGAAAATTTGGTTTTATAGGCTTATTTTGGGCCAACTTTGAGCCCAAAATTGAGTGGGAAAAATTATTTTGGACAAAATTTATTTGAATTTTTTCCAAATTTCTTGCGGAAAAAATTTAATTTAAATTTTGCGCCAATGTAATTTGAATTTGAATTCAAATTTTTGTCCAAAATTTATGCCTCTTTTCAGATCCGATTTTCACTAATTCCTAACTGTTAAATAGGTTTTTTTAACTGTCGGACAGATTCAAAACTGCCAGACAGATTCAAATCTGCCAACAGTTTTCCAACAGATAGAAACTGCCCAGCAGTTATCTGTTTGTACCTATCTAATTTGAATTTGCATCTGTTTATTCAAATTTCAGACTTGTTTGGGTCTGTTATGCAGCCTATAAATTCATATTCATTTCCAGTAGATTGAGAGCCGGAAAAACATCCAAAAAACTCTGAAATTCTCTAGGTTCCTTCCAGTTTTGCTCTTTGGTTGCATTGTTCTTCATATTTAATTTTTAGGGAAAAATTTAGAGAGTTTAGAACACAGGTTTTGTTTGTCGTACAAATTGTTTGGAGTGCTACTACAATTGTGAAGATCATTATATCTTGGGAGATAGATGCCATTTATCCGTAAGCACCATAGTAGGGAGAATCTGTCTTAAGGACAGAGTGTCACACATTCGACTTGATCTTTTAATTGTTTATTCGATTCGGTAAAATAAATTCGGTAAGTAATTTATTTTTATTTGTTTGATTTGTTTTAATTTATTTATTTTTCACAGAAGATTGTTCCAATAGTATAAAACTGAGTCTTAACCATTTGTAAAAACTTAACAAAGATGGCAAGCACATCACACTTACGATGAAGCAAATAGACCCAAGTGCATCTAGTGTGATCATCAATAAAAAGTCATATAATAGTAATGAGTCAAAAAAGCAGGAACATGAGAGGGATCCCAAAAATCAGAATGAATAAGGTCAAAAGCACTAAGGGCATGTGTCATATGAGGTATATAACTAGTACAGATATGCTTAGACAACTCACAAATAACACAATGAAATTTAAAATCCTTGCAAACTTCATTTAATAAAGAAAAAAGTTGACATAGATATTAAAAATTGACATGACCCATAATAGCATGTGATAACTTTAAAGTTGAATTAAAAAAACACAAGATATAGAAGCAGGTAAAATAGACGCTTGAAAACTAGCTAAAGTAGAAACAGAATGCTAGTTCATTGGATCCCCAAAGTAGTATAGCCCATCATGCTCATATCCCCTGCCAAAAATCCTCTTCAAACTCAGTTCCTGTAAAAGACATGAGGAGGGTAAGAAAATTACAGCACAACGAAAGATTTGGGCAAGGCAACTAACAGATAAGATATTATAAGCAAAATTGCGAACACGCAACACGGAAGATAAAGTAATATTAGAAGATAAAGATATGACCTCCTTATGCTGGATAGAGAAGAAAAAATCATCAGCAAGACACATAGATTGGGCAACAAATGAGAGAAAACTCACTAGTCATATGATCATTAGCTCCAGAATCCTGACCCCATGAAGGACTGGCGGATTGAACATGGAAAGCACTAGAAGTACTTGTAGAAAGGGTGGCATCGGAGAATAATGGACTAGGAGAACCAATGGTGAGAGACCCAAGTTGTGCCTGAAGCTGACCAATCTGAGTCTGTAATTGCTGTGGATTAGGGACACTAAGAGACCCAGAAATAGGAGCAGCGTCCACCAAAGCAGTAATGAGGAAAGCGCTAGTACTGCAAGTGCGAGAAGAGCATTGCCTCAACTCAGGATGAAGTTTGAAGCAACGAGTCTTAACATATCCAGGCACACCACAATGATGGTAGGTAATATTATCGGTGGAACCTCAAGAACCAGAATTTACAACAAGGACCATCTGATTAAATAAAACTAGAGAAACTGGAGAAAGAATACTGGGCTAAACTAGACGACGGCGGCGCTCATCACTATCAATAGTAACAAAGGCCTCATAGAGGGGCAACATGGGTGTGTAGACGTCCCCGAACGTCCCGGGAGGGGAATCCCCTCGTTTTGTTCATTGGGCTCACTACAGTTCGGACTCAAATGTCACGGTTCTGAATCTAATCCTGCAAAGTGCAATGCGAGACCGATAAATCACCAAAGAGTCCAAATCCGGCAAATCGTTTTGAAAAACAGATTTTTAGAAAGAAGTGCCAAACATGGACTACTTTGCCAGATACAGAGTCGCCACCTAAATGTTTTATTTTTGGGAAAATTTAGGAAACCCTGACTCGTTTGCCTAAGGCCACGTGTCCGTCATCACCAAAGTTGTCTCGGCTCGGGAACTTGGGTACAATTGGAGAAGGTCAGCTATGAGCACCCCCGCTCGCCCGATCAAAGATTGGCCTCTACTAACCATGATATCGAGTTTTAAAAATATTATGTGCTCTTATTCCGGTTGATTAGCTAATCTTACTATGTGATGCGTACAACACAAAAGTATAGACTAGATCGCCTAATTTGGAACAAAACATTTCATGTTTATTTTTGAAAGTGGTTTGCTACTCGCAAGTAGGCTAAAATGCGGATTTTGCCACCCTCAAGTGGCTTAGAAAACATGGTTTTGCCACTATCTAGTGAGCTTAAAACTCGCAATCAATGAATTGTTCCAATTCAGATAATCCAACCTCCACCCACAGACATCCAAGCAGTTATATCACATAAGCACATAGCCTCATGGTAAGCATGCTATCATGGCAGTCACTCACACACATGCAAGGATGCTAAAGCATAAACGCTTACCGAGTACTCCGAGCCAAAACAGAAACTAGTTAGTAATCATATGCATGATCCTAGTTCACGTTAAGATGGCTAATGCAATACATGCAAGATGCAACTAAGCTAGAGTAGGCTCGGCTAATCTATAGATGGCATGTGAAATACGACGGATAACATGTATTCAAGTTAGATTTGAAATACTATGCAATTAGTATGATGCGCCGAGCCTGGTGCATGCAATACAGATGAATGAATGCACACATGCATAACATAAGGTATGCTAATTTAAATATGCCCTAATACTAACCATTGAAAGCAGGTAAATAAAAGGGAGAAAGAAGTGGGGGTTGGAAGACATACACACACTCACACACACTTATCACACAATTGCCCTCGCTTGGAGGGTCCAAAAGAATAATACAGGCCAAATAATGAATCAACTATCCTAGCTAATTAATTATTACAAAACTTCTAATTAATTAACAAATTAATTACAAAAATAGCCTAAATATGAAACTAAAGAGACCGCCTCAGCTCTGGCTCGGAATGTGTGGATGATGCATGCTCGATTTGCCTTGCTCGGAAACCCGTTACCATGCCACTGTTGCCTCTGTTTGCACTGTTCTGCACCTCTAAGGGATGTGAAAATTCTTGAGGCACCTCTGCACCATTCCCTGATCATTTTGGAATGCCATTGGCCAATGAAAAGTACCACAGACCATGTGAATGTGACCATCGACCATAAATTGGGTCACCGGCTGGACTCTGATAGTCGGTCGGCACTGAAAGTGGTCGGCCGGCCATTTATTCCTGCAGAACCCTATTTTGCTGCAGCAGTGGACAGACAGTGCATGGCATGGAATTTTCAAAGCAATGTGTGCATGGCCACTCTCCCTATCATGCTATGGACTCAAGGGAGTGTGGCCCTCGGTACTCGGGCCACCAATCATGCATTCCAATACATGATGGCCAAAGGTACCAAGTTTGCAAATCAATGTAAATGCATGCGACAAAACAAATGAATGCTTCACGCCCTATCATTTTGGGATCAAGGGCGTCGGCGACCGAGGGTTGATACGTGTTTCGTCACTTCGAGTACGAACACACCTCACTCCTCAAGTTTGGTTTGACACCCCAAACCAAACGAAATGCAATGCATGCATGCCCTATGTAATGCAAAGTAATGCAACTAGTGCAATATGAGGATGCTAACTCAATGCAATGTAATGCTACCTAAACATGCAAGTTAAGCTAATGCAATATGAACATGTCAAGCATACAATGAAGTTATGTGATGCAACTAGTTAGACATCATGCAATGTACTAAACATGCAAACATGATGTAATGCAAATATGCAACAATACACAAATGCAACTTGTCAAACATGCAATTATATACAAAGATGGACTTAAACCGAAATTGGGGGACCTCAGCCCATCCCAAAACAGTGGCCAAAATGATGGGTGAAGGCAACAAAAATGCAAAGCAAACAAGCTTACTAATTGGTCCATTACTTAGACCACAATGCACAACCTACAAGCATGAATGAAATGCGATGAATATGAGAATATGGCATTATAATAAACTCTGAAATCTCATGAGGAGTGATGCCAACTCAAACAAAACATGCAAGTAAGGCATGCAATAGGGCTCCAAACTTGAGGCCAACAAGGGGGTTCAAACCATAGCTATGACAACCAAACCCCAAAGGACCAAAATGACTTAAAATAGTCCTAGGGCATTCCAAAATAAGACTAGAACATGCATGGAACATGGTCAAAGCATGCCAAGAAATGGGCCCAAAATAAAGGGGATTCAAGGCCACAAAGAGGGCACTCTACTACAACCACCCCAACCACATATGGCATGGACTAATCAATGCAAAACAGAGTTTTAACATGCAAAAAGGAGCCCCAAAACCCACTGATATGGCAGCCCAAAGCCTCAAACACATAGGCATGCACAATGACTCATTTTAAGGCACAAAAGAGCATCTCTTCAAAGCATGGAAAGGATGATGAATGCAAGCATACAAGCATGGATTATGGACTGAAATAGCATGGAAAATGATTCCAAATTACTGAAACAACCTAACCAAAGCATGCTAATGACTCACACACTCAAGGCTCATAAGCCAAAATGCATGGTGGCTATACCAAACATGGCAAACATGGTCAAATCAGCACCCAACAGACCTCAAGCATGATGAAATATGACCAAAAGCTTCATGAAGTCAAGCTAGAACATGCAAGCATGGAGGGGCAAATGCATGGCACATGTTATGACAATAAAGGGGATTATTAGACAAGTGTATGATGCATGTAATGGACCATCAATCTTACCAAAAACAGAGGTATAATGTGACCAAAAAAACACCCAAAAACCTCTGAAATAGAGCTAAGTAAAGCTAAGCATGTATGCTACCCTTATGAGCCAAAAACATGAACAAATGAGACACAAAGGGAGAGGGGTGTCCCTCCCCTATACAAGACTTCAAGACCCCTTCACCACCACTGAAAATCCACTGGATTTCAGTGGTGAGAAGGCCAATACACAAAAGGTTCCAAAGCTCAATAAAGAAGACACAAAAGGGGCCAAACAAGGCCTAAGAGGGAGAGGTCGACCCCCAACACCAAAATGACCTTAATGAAACATCTTAAACATCAAAAAATAGAACTTTTATCAGTTATATACAAAGCTCAAAACAGCATGCAAAGTGGGTTAAAAGCTAGTGCAAGAATGGGTAATATAAAGTAATTATGCTCACCTTGAAGAACACTTGAAGAACAGCAACCTCAGGCCCCTTTTCTGATCAAAACCAGCTTAAAAGCTCTAAGAACAACCTCCCAACACCTCAATAACCCAAGTATGGTGTAATACTAGGTGCCTTAGTGCAAAACTAAGAACAAAACACCCTTTTAGGCCCTCTAACACACACAAATGAAGAGAGAGAGGGAGATATAGAGAGAGAAAGTTGTATATATCATATATCTCTAGTTTTTGCTGAACCTCTTCAAAGGAGAGGGAAGGCTCTCTTATATAGAGCAAGATAAAGACCTAAGCTTCTTAAAGAAGCTAAACAAAAGGGGTCAAGGGGGTCAAGCTTCTCAAGGAAGCTAAGGCAAAGGGTGCAAGCTTCTTGAGGAAGCTAAGACAAAGGGTCAAGCTTCCTCAAGAAGCTAAGGCAAAGGATGCAAGCTTCTCCAAGAAGCTTAGAACAAAAAGGGTGCAAAGGGTGCAAGTCCTCCATACACGTGTATGAAGGACAAGTCCGTGCACTCCAGCTGGCACAGCTGGCATGCACCATGCCTGAAAAAGGAAAAAAAGAAGTCCTGGCCAGAAAATATGGCCGATTGACCAAATTAAAGGCCGGCCGACCACCAAAGGTGCCGACCGGCCATCACAAATGGCCGGTGGCAAGATAACATGGCCGGTGGGATCCAGGGGTGGCTGACAAGCCATTTCCTGCCCTCAGAAGCAAAAACCACAAGTGTTTGGTGCAAAACCCAACACAAAACAGTCCAGTTAAGAGATCCTGAGGCAAGGCGCGCGGCCGAGACCTTCGGGAACTCAAAACGAACACGAACATGAATGATCATCGGGTGTTCAAACGATGACGTCCAAGTCTTGAGGACGGTCAAAAATGGGGTGTCTATAGGGTGATGTGTTTAAAATCTGAGCCTGAAAATATCCAAAGAACTTTGACACTGAAAGGCCCAAAGCAGATTGAAAAGCACGAGCAATGTCCTAATATAGCTCAAAGATGATTGCATCATTATGAGCATGAGCATACATCTGTGACAAGGCATGCTATAAACTCGAAACTGTGTCACAAAAAAAAAAAAAAACATGTGGTAAATACAGTCTTCCATGAAATTGAACATCCATCCTAAAATAGTGCAATTATCAATATCCCACTGTGCCCGTGTAGGGTCTGTCGTAGCAGGTTGAGCAATGGAAGATAAGAGCCAATGGCCTTTCTCTTTCCCCCTAAATAGAGTTTAAGAGAGTGGCCCTAGGCGGCAAATTTTTTCCATTCAACACCACACTCGTAATACGATGAACATGAGTGTGATGAGAAAGAGACAAATCATAACTAACTAGGCCAAGTTTGGTAGGCATATCAGAAGCAATAACAAGAGATGGATCAAACTTAGTGGGATAATAAGGGCTGAAAAATGTTAGGAAAAATAAATGATATCCCACAGGTAAATCAATCAATGGAAATAAAAACTAATGCGAAAAATCAAATCAACAATGACATGAGAATTTTTACGTGGTTCTCTCAATGTGAGGTACGTCCACGGAATGAAAATTTGATTCTACTATCAATCAAGAGTTTTCAAACGATTACAAACGAGACACAAATGGTCTTCAAAACAAATTGTCTCGAAATAAATAAATAGAGGAAATACCTCACCAAATTGATGAACAAATTGTCTTCAAAACAGATTGTGGAAGACCTAAAATAATGAACCAAAATATTCACCACAACAAACCTTCGAAGCAAATCTGAAGCAGAAACAGGCTGAATACGCACAGCAACAATTGACCACCAAAATTGAACCCATTAATTGGACTTATGCAGCAAGCATGTTTACCAAGAACATACCCACTGAAAAGTGAGCACTATCTCACCGAAAAACAATTTGCTCCTGCCACATCCAAAAATAAACAATATAATACCAAAAAAATTATTGTTGATTCTTGGGCATTTATCAAAACCCTAGCTACTACCAAACAGATTTTTAAATACCCATTGGGCCTCCAAAAGTCAGATATAATATACAAAAATATATTATAACCAACCCCAAACAAAATTAAAATTCTTTTAATAAACTAATTGGGTCCCATACTTCACTAAGGAGGCATATCCAACAAAAAACACATAGAATCACAGCAACATAGTCTTGAAAAAATGCAAAAAGCCAGAAAAAATTGAACGGCTAATCCAGTTAAATTATACCGAATAAACATGGTAGCCTAAAGAGCAATAAAACTGAAAAAGAGTGCTTAATACATCAAAGCACCACCCCTAAAAAGGAAAATAAGATTCAGATTACCCAAAAAAAGGGTTCTGACTCAACTAGGACAAGAAAGCAGCCTGGTTGACAACACACAAACCCTCAACATAGAGAAAGAAGACATGTCGAAGGTAGGAGAGGGCCAACGAAGGGCCTAAAGGGGTTGGGTGTGAGTTTCGAGTGGAGGAAAAGGTATGGGTTGACTGTGTAATAACTCGAAAATTTATGTTGTCCCTTAAATTTTATATTAGTATTATTTAATTATAAATGAGAAAACAAAATATAATATATATATATATATATATAAATTTATAGTAATATAATTAGTAAAAAAAATTAAGGGCTATTGTGTATTATCAAAAAGGTAATAAATTAATTTTTGGGCCAAATGGTGATTAAAGGATGTAGACCGCCCGAACTCCACTCCGCGCGCGAGGGCGTGAATCGTTGTTTTTAGCTACTACAGTTCGGACTCATGTCACGGTTCTGAATCTAATCTCACAAAGTGCAATGTGAGACTGATAAATCACCAAAGAGTCCAAAGCCGGCAAATCGTTTTGGAAAATCGATTTTAATCAAGAAGTGCCAAACATGGACTGCTTTGCCAGATTTCAGAGTCGCCACCTAAATATTTTATTTTGGGAAATTTAGGAAACCCTGACTCGTGCCTAAGGCTACGTGTCCGTCATCATCAAAGTTGCCTCGGCTCGGGAACTTGGGTACGAGAGGGGAAGGTCATGAAATGAGCACCCCCACTCGCCCAATCAAAGGATCGGCCTTTACTAACATGATATATTGTTTTTGAAAACACATGCGTTCTTATTCTGGTTATTAATCTAACATTACTATGTGATGCGCACAGCATACAAGTATAGACTCAATCGCAAGAATTAGAACAAAACATCTCATGTTTATTTTTTGAAAATGGTTTAAAAGTGCTACTCGCAAGTAGGCTAAGACGCGGATTTACCACCCTCAAGTGGGCTTAGGAAAACATGATTTTGCCACTTCGCAAAGTGGGCTTAAAACTCGCATTTTTAATGAATTGTTCCAATTCAAGCAATCAAACCTTCACCCACCATAGGCATTCATGTAGTTATAGCAGTTAAGCATATAGCCTCATGGCAAGTATGCTATCATGGCAGTCACTTACACACATGCAAGGATGCTAAAGCATAAACACTTACAGTGTACTCTGAGCCAAAACAGAAGCTAGTTAGTAATCAATGCATGATCCTAGCTATGTTAAGATGCCTAATGCAACACATGCAAAAATGCAACTAAAGTAGGCTCGGCTATCTAGAATGGCATATGAATGCAACACTTGATAACATGTTTTGAAACACGTATTCAAGAAAGTGTATTAAAGTACAATACAGTTTGTATGATGCGCCGAGCCCGGTGCATGCAAGACAAATGAATGATGCACGCATGCAAAGCATAAGGATGCTAATTGAAATATGCCCTAAAACTAACCATCGAAAGCAGGTAAGTAAAAGGGAGAAAGAAATGGGGGTTGGAAGACATGCATCACATACACGCACGCTTATTATAACAGTTATGCCCTCTCGACAGAGGGTCCGAATGAATCAACTAACTAGCTACGCTAAGCTAATTAATTACAAATCGAATTGAAAATAGCTATACTAAGCTAATTAGAATATTACAACACCGATTAAACTAATTAATTACAAAACAAGCAATTAACTACAACTAGCTAGCAAAGCGGTAAAAATGGCCTCGCGGGGAGGGGTGTATGCATGCTCGGTCGGCTTCGCTCGAAAATCCACTACCGTGCCTCATGATGCCTCTGTTTGCACTGTTTTAGACTTCTGAAACTGTGCCAACCTCCAAGATACTTCTGATCCACCTTGTGGACATGCTGGGGGGTGGTCGGCCAAGAGGAGTGGCCATCGGCCAGAGTTTATGGCTATCGACCAATTTTGATAGCCGATTGGCAGACTAAGTGGTCGATCGACCACTGCTTCCTGCAAATTCTCCCTTTGCTGCAACAGAGCACTAACAGAGGCATGGCAGTATATTTGCAAGAAAATGTTTGTGCAACCACACTCCTTATCATGTCACATGCTCAAAGGAGTGTAGTGCTCGGCTTTCGAGCCACCAATCACGCATCTCAATGCATGATGGCCAAAGAGGCTGAGTTGGACAAATCAATGACAATGAATGCACATAAATAACACATAGGACTCGATGAACCTCCACCTTATCATACATGATCAAAGGTGTCGGCGACCCAAGGAATGAGGCGCGTTTCATACTTTTCATCACTTCAAGTATGAAACGCCCCTCGTTCCTCGTGTTTGGATTGACGTCCAACCCAAACACAATGCAATGCAACAAACATGCTAACATAATGCAATCATGCAACATGCAAACAACATGAATATGCAACAACATGCTAGCAACATGAGCATGCAACAACATGTAAATAACAATGTCATGCAACAACATGCAAATAACAATGTAATGGCAAGGGTTATGTGACGCAACACTTAGTGGACTTAAACCGCATACGGATAGACCTAAGAGGGTCCAAAACAGTGGCCAACGTGCTGAAATGATGGCATGAAAAAGCAAGAAAATGCATGCTCATGCATTGGCCCATGAACTAAGCATAATAGCACAACTCTCAAACATGATGAAGAAGTGACAAATGTGAGAATGTAGCAATGAAGTAAGCTCTGAAATTACATTCCAAAGGATGCTAAATCATGCACATATGACAAATAAAGCATGCTAGTGGGCTCAAAGCTTAAAGCTAGCCAAGGGACTTACACCATGGCCATATCAAGCAAGCCCCAAAGGGCCAAGGTGACTCAAAACAGTCCCAAGGCAGGTCTAAACAGTGCCAAAACATGCTTGAACAAAGCCAAACAAGCTAGAATTAAAGGCATGAAGCATGGAGCATACTAGGCCAACAAAGAGGATTACACTACCCCACCAAAACCAAGCATGAGATGACTTCACCAACTAAAATCAGAGTTATGGCATGTCAAAATAACGCCAAAAATGCCCTGATATGGCAGCCCAAAAGCTTAGGCAATAAGGCATGCATATAGGCTCATATTTAAGGCATAAGGCACAACCCCTCCAAAGCATTGAAAGAGTGACACATGTGAGTGTATGGCCACACTACATGCACTGAAATCACATAACAAATGATGCCAAATCATGCAAATAGCCCAAGCAATGCATGCTAGTGGACTCAATACACAAAGCTAGCTAACAAGAATGCATTATGGCTATACAAAGCAATGCATGCATGACCAAGACAACATGAATAAGAGCTTAAGCATAGTAAAACATGAGTGAAAGCTTCTTTGAGTAGAGCCAAAAGCATGCTAGAATGATGGTCAAAAGCATGATGCATGTTAGGCTAGTGAGAGGATTTGCACTACAAGTGCAAGGAGCATGCATGATGTGATCAAACCAAGACAAAACAGTGTTATATCATGGCAAAACAAGGCCTAAGACATGCTGAAATGGAGCCAAAAAGAGGTATAAAAATATGCCAACTTGGTGAGCGATCAACACAAGCATACGAGAGAAGAGGATGGGGGACAACCCCCTCCTATTTAAGGCCTCAAAACACACTTCCCACCACTGAAATTCCTCTAGAATTTAGTGGTGAAGAGGCCAAATAAAGGTGATCTCGAAGGCCTAAAGAGATGGTTCAAAACAAGGCCAAACAAGGCTCTAAAGGGGGTAGACCACCCCCAACACCAAAGAGGTCTTAAACGAACATGTTAAGCACTTCCAAAAAAGACTTTTTTTAGTTGAAAACTAAGTCAAAAGAAACATGCAAAGTTGGCTAAATAAGCTATGAACACAAAGCTTTAAAGAGGTAAGAGACTCACCCTTGAAGAACCACTTTGGAACAGCAACTTCAGAGACAAAAACCAAGCTTAAACCACCCAAATGCAACCTCCAAGAACCTCAGCTCAGTAATGAAGGTGTTTCACTAGGTGTTTGTGTGCAAAAGTGTGAAGAAACTACACTTTTGAGCACAAACAAGCACAAGTATAGAGAGAGAGGAAGAAATATAGACATATATATATATATATATATATATATCTTGTATATCAATTTTTAGAACCTTTGAAAAGGGAGAGGGGCCTCCCTTCTTATAGAAAACCAAGTCCCAAGCTTCTTGAACAAGCTAGGACTTGTTTGAATCCATCCATACACGTGTATGGAGGATACACCAAGTGACCAACAGCTGGCACTAGTTGGAAGGAAAATATCTGCAAAAGCAGAAAAAGGGGGTTCGGCCAAAAAAATGGCTGATCGACCAAAAAGAGTGCTGACTGGCCAAAAATAGTGCCGACTGGCCAACACTAATGGTCGATGGAGAGAGGGCATGGCCGATGGGTTGTGGGGCTGGCTAACAAGCCACCCCCTTCCCTCAGAAACAAAACCACAAGCTCTTGGTCCATAACCAGACACAAAACAGACAGGTTGAGAGGCTCCAAGGCAAAGCGCGCAGCCGAGACCTTCAGAAACTCAAAACGAACACGAGCATGGATGATTATCGAGTGTTCAAACGATGACGTCCAAGTCTTGAGGATGGTCAAAAATGGGGTGTCTATAGTTGCCTCTCTTTGACAGAACTCGAAAGTCATAAGATGACGGGAGTGAATGTCAAAGCCTAGAGACGACCCATGTTTGACAAGGCCGAAGACTTAGACAAACATACATGATAACAATAAGATGCGCCCGCAGGCAGGGGCAAGATGCAAATGACATGCACGATGCGGAACATAACTTATGCAAAGAGGGCTGTAATGAAGCATTCATGCAAAATAAATACAACATTTTAAGCAAGCGAATAAGAAACAATAGTCTCACACACTCCAAAAGAAAGGATGTAAGAAAATTATACAATTCTCACTGCGTCTCATGCAGAGAAGGCTAAAAGCGACTACCGAGAATACCCAGAGTCTCAAACACAGCATCCCTCAGCATATCACACCAAGAGAGGAAAGGCGACATCTCTCAGCGTATCGCACGCAGGAGAGGAAAGAGCAACACTTCCCACGTAACACATGCGAAAGGAGAAAGTGAATAAATGAACACCGGAACGCATCTGAGTGTTCGAAACCGAAGATGTCCTAACGCACCACATGCGAGAGGAGAAGGGGTTGCGCAAGAAAGCGCGATGCTTATGACGAGTACGTCCAAACATGGCACGTGAGTGGAGAAGGGTTGCGCAAGAAAGCGCGATGCACATGACAGTGCAAGTACGTCCAAACGCGGCACGCGAGTGGAGAAAGGCTGCGCAAGAAAGCGCGATGCACATGACAGTGCGAGTACGTCCAAACACGGCACGCGAGTGGAGAAAGGTTGCAGAATGCGTGATGCACATGACAGTGCCAGTACGTCCAAACGCGGCACGCGAGTGGAGAAAGGTTGCGCAAGAAAGCGATGCACATGACAGTGCGAGTACGTCCAAACGCAGAATGCGAGTGGAGAAGGTTGTGCAAGAAAGCGCGATGCACATGACAGTGCGAGTACATCCAAACGCAGAACGCGAGTGGAGAAGGGTTGTGCAAGAAAACGCGATGCACATGACAGTGCGAGTATGTCCAAACGCGGCACGCGAGTGGAGAAAGGTTGCGCAAGAAAGCGTGATACACATGATAGTGCGAGTACATCCAAACGCGGCACGCGAGTGGAGAAAGGTTGCGCAAGAAAGCGCGATGCACATGACAGTGCGAGTACATCCAAACGCGGCACGTGAGTGGAGAAGGGTTGCGCAAGAAAGTGCGATGCACATGACAGTACGAGTACGTCCAAACGCGGCACGCAAGTGGAGAAAGGTTGCGCAAGAAAGCGCGATGCACATGACAGTGTGAGTAAGTCCAAACGCGGCACGCGAGTGGCGAAAGGTTGCGCAAGAAAGCGCGATGCACATGACAGTGCAAGTATGTCCAAATGCGGCACGCGAGTGGAGAAGTGTTGCGCAAGAAAGTGTGCTGCACATGACAGTGCGAGTACGTGCAAACGCGGCACGCGAGTGGAGAAAGGTTGCGCAAGAAAGCGCGATGCACATGACAGTGCGAGTACGTCCAAACGCGGCACGCGAGTGGAGAAAGGTTGCAGAATGCGTGTCAAACGCGAACATGCATGATAGATAGCAGTCAAACTGAACCGGAACTTCTCTGAATGAACCGTACATACAATATCGTGCCTGCACAAAAGAGAGATTTTGACAAGTACAGTATAATAGGAACATACGATCAACGCTATATCAAGATACAATCTCAATACAAGATGAACGCGTGCACATATGATGCCGATGGAAAGGTGCATAGCAATGCAAGTGAAAAGTGCACAACAATATAAGTGAAACGTGCATAACAATGCAGGTGAAAAGGTGCATAACAATGCAAGTAGAGTGTGCGTGACAACGCAAGTAAAGAGGTGCATAACAATGCAAGTAACGTGCGTGACAACGCAAGTAAGATGTGCATGACAATGCAACAAGTGTGCGCGACAACGCAAAATGCATGTTCCATGCAACGACATAGAGATGCGCATATTCAATGTAAGCATGGTAAAGGCATGTTCTCCACAATGTTGAGATACAACCGCAAAATGAGATGAGGCATGCTCAATGTAAGAGTGGAAAGGCGTATAACGAATGCGCACTTTGCAAACATGACAAAAACACTGTAATGCAACATATTCAAAAGCAATTTTCAAATCTTGCAATATACAAAAGGATACAAAAAAAAGGATACACCTTGTGCGTATCGAGTACCGCACACAGAAGGCACGGTTCGAGGTCACCACGGAGGCCGCTTAAGCTTCAAAAGTGTATTTTCTTGCACTTTCTTGAGGGGTGAAGGCACAAATCAACAACACTGCCCCAAACAAGGGCATTTCAAGTCCATCGACCACCAGGGGGAGCCATCGGCTGCCAATCGGCCATCAAACAAGCTTATCGGCCAACAATTTAGCCGATTGGCCAAAAGTGGCAGATTCGGGGCAGTTTTGTCCATTTGCCTCGGGTCTTTAAGTATAGGGTTCCAAACCCTATACTTTCACTTCTCCTTTGCCGAAATCCATTCTCCTCTCTCTCTAGATTGTTTTCCTCCCTTCAATCTGAGCTTTACACAAGTTTTCCAACCTTCCACAACTTTCGATTCGCGAAATCCTCATTGTTTCGAACATTTTGAACTGATTGAAAAGTGTCTTCGGTGCTCTTTTCTTGATTTCCACCACTTGGGGTTTGTTTCCCCCAAGTTATCCTTGGTTTCCGTGCCCTTTTCCGAGCCTTGACATTTTCTTCCATTTTTCACCCCTCGGGGTTGACTTTCGGTTGACTTTTGGCATTCTTGCCCATTTTCCATACCTTTGACCATTTTCTCACTCTTCTCGAGATGACGGATGACATTCTAGAGGGTGGGGCTCCTCCAGGGATGGAGATGGATCCCGAGTTCGAGCTCTTGCCGCTCAGTGTTCGACCCTTCGACCGGGCGACGTACCAGCCCGAGGTACATGTATTGCCTCCTGACAGCATTCACCAGTTTCAGAGCTTCGCACGAGGTGCTCCGGAGGACCTCCTGCTATGCGAGCCGGAGTTGCACTTATCCTTTGGCGCCGCTGAGGTATACTCTTCCCCTCTACTTTCTGCAATGTAGGTCATATATCTTGGATAGCCGATACTGCTCTTTATCTTATCATCACAAACACACTTGTACATCACATGCTTAGTTCACCCTGAGCACATTCATACATGATATCTGTGTCGACTCGAACATATGCACACACACTGCATTTTTATCAATTCTGAGTACATTCAAACACTGTATTTCTGACACAGCTTCGCATCTGTTTGTCTTTGAACACAGGGAGATTCCCATGCCTTTCAGGGGTACGGGAATACCATTGCACACGACTGGTACATGGAGCTACCCGATGAGGTCCGCCATATCGTCGACAAGACCGGTTTCGGCATTTTTTGTATGGGACTCTCGCACCTCACTGTGAGTAGGCCTCTTCTAGGCGCACTAGTGGAGAGATGGTGGGACACCACCGATTCCTTCCACCTTTTCACGGCAGGGGAGATGACGATGACTCCCTTCGACTTCTCCATGCTCACCGGCATCAGAGTAGGGGGTGATCCGATCCCGTTTGACACTGACATGGGCGAGTGGGATGTCGCTCAGATCTTTCTGCTGGGGATTCGCCCACCTCTTTCCCAATCGGGGTTCATGAGATACTCATGGTTCGAGGACCAGTTCAAGATACAGACGCCGACGACCCGAGAGGAGGTCGAGCGCTACGCCCGGGGGTTCCTCATGTTCATGCTGGGCACCACTCTCTTCGTCGATCGGGCAAACACCGTTGGCCTCTATCTGTTGAGCGCGCTGGTGGACGTGACCCGGATCCGGCGCTATGACTGGGGCGGCACAGGCCTGGCCACACTCTATGGATACATGAGTTCTTCATCTCGCTGGAGTGGGCATCTACTAGGAGGCTACTGGCGAGCCTGGAAGGTACACCTTTCCTTTCTGCTTTACAGTTCTGCTTTACACTATCTGTACACTGCACACACTGCACAAGCCACTTCACACATTGCACGATACACTGCACATCATTCTCTGATTTCAGCTTCATCTGTATTTTGCTTTACTGATAAACATACTCATTGTTGCTCTTTTATATTCTGTAGTTGTGGGTGTATGCCTACTTCCCGAGGCTTGCTCCAGAGCCGGAGGTAGAGATGCCCCCCGCCGTTCCATATTCTCATAGGTATGATGGGAGATGCGAACGGAGGCCACGGGAGTCTTTCTTGTTCTTCCGCAGATACTTTGACACTATAGCCGCAGCAGAGGTATTTCAAACCTTACCGTTCATCTGTATTCTTGCTTTATATTGCACTTTCAATAGTAGATAACAAACTGTATATTCTGTCATTTGCAGATCACCTGGCAGCCCTGGGCGGTGCTGTCAGACGCAGTTAGAGACGAGTACATGGGCTTTCGGGAGACTGCCCGGTTCCAGGTTTTGCTTGAGGGTCCGGTCTGTCGAGCGTGGTACCTGGGTGAGCGTTTCTTGCGACAGAGCCTTGGTTTGCCTGAGCAGATAGTCCCGATACCGCCTCCCTTGCATATGAGGCATACAACGATGTACACCCCGCAGGAGATGATTGATTACATGATCGGTTGGGGTGCTGACTTCTTTAGAGAGGATGACGACTACACCGTCTTCGTACAGACACATTTTATGCGGCCTCTGGCCAGTGCTCGACGAGGCGAGAGAGAGAGACCTGCAGCCCCAGTAGGAGGAGCGAGAGCATCGAGGGCGACTCAGGCCCATAACAGGAGGGGTTCCCGAAGGGGACAGAGAGCAGAGTGGCCAGACCTGCCCACTACTATGACATTCCGCGGGCAAGCTGGAGAGACCTATCAGATACCCATCGCTCCTCCTTCGGCTGATCACGAGCTCGTCAGAGTTCAAGGCTCGACCCCGGTACGTGCAATGCTTTTCATTTTGTACATTCATTTCATTTCAGTTAATATCCCACAGATTACTAATTGCCTCAACACTTTTGCAAGCTTCCATCGAGTACACTGGGCAGGCTCTGGAGCTGTCGGCTACAGTGATGGGGATGCTACAGAGGAGCATAGACCTGTTGAGTATTTACGGTATCCTGGTAAGTTCTTTCAACCTCAGTCCCAAAACCTTGCATAATCTGTTCCATACTGATCTAATGCATTACATTATCAATACGGCATTTGATACACTGCACTCACATACCATTCACGGCACTGACACACTGTATCTCTTATACTGCTCACAACATTCATACACTGTAATCATACACTGCATTTGATACCACACTCAGCTTCGCATAGCATAACTGATGCATCTGCCAAATGTTCTTTTTCAGGCCCCATTCCAGATACCAGCCACAGCGGGTGCCCCAGCGGGACCATCAGTACCTCCCCGAGCAACAGGGAGAGCAGGGCAAGGGACTCCAGCACACAGCCGTAGCAGAGCTGGACGTACTCAGACCGGGAGTAGTTCACGGGCACTTACCCCAGATGACGATGAGTCCGAGGGGGAGGCATTGAGCCCACAGTCAGAGTCGTCTCAGGATGAAGATGAGGCTGGAGACGGCTCAGGTTCAGACTCTGGCAGCGGAGCTGACGGCAATGATCCTTCCAGGAAGAGGACGAGGAGAGATTCCCGCATTTGAGGCGACTGGCGCCGATTTGGATGCTGATTCAGATGTTTTGTTTTTTTGCTTTATTTTCCTTTTTGCTAGTAGGTTTTGCACATTGTACTGCGTCAGGAAGATTTATGTTCTTTAAAACTTTGTACTCTTGCAAAAAGAAACTATGATGGAATGAAAAAATAGCTTTTTGATTGAAAAAGTGTTGCATTTTACATTCTAAGCATCGCATCACATCGCATTACATCACACAACATGTAAATGAGATTGAATTTTGTTTGAAAACCATACACCCGAATTGCATTGCCTTAACCAGGTAGTGAACCAACTGACAACTGAAAGACCAAAACAACTCGATAAGCAAAATAGGACTTGACATACTAACCAAATGTAAATACAACTCGATAAGCAAGACAAGAACTTAATCAACGCAAAATACAACTTGATAAACAAAATACAACAACTCGATAAACAAATTGAAGTAACACAGGTGCGACTTCGCAAAATCGTCACCAAAAGGCATTCGAAGTGGAACAAGTCACAAGTTCTCAACATCTCCAACATATGGACAGCTCAGAGAACAAAAGGAGAAGCCATCGGCCAAGGTGGGAGGCCATCGGCCATCATAAAGGGCTATCGGCCACAAAAACTAGCCGATCGGCTAAAAAGATGGTCGGTCGGCCATCAAATTGGCCGGTCGGCCACTAATGATGAGAACCTCCAGAATGCTGCCACCTGTCTTCCACTCAACACCTTATCTTTTACAAAAGCCCCAGCTTTGTAGTTTCTCCATTTCAACTCTGTTTTTGCACCAAATGGAGGCATTTCTTGTCCAAAATCTCGCAAATTGGATTGCTAACTTGGATGGCTTGGAAAAGCTTAATTTCCGGGGTTTCGGCATAAATGCACTATTCGCGTTGAGCCACACTCCGCTGCGTTTTCGGTTCCTCCATGTCGCGGCTAGGTGTTGGAATTCGGTAACTCATGTTTTTAGCTTTGGCGGACAAGAGATATGTCCCACTTTTGAAGACTTCCAAGCTTTGGTGGAGTCCGAGCGTGAGGAAGAGATCTTGCCCCAACTCCGTTTCGGTTACATCCAAGCCTTAAGACGGATGTGTGGGCTCACTTTGCATGACGCTCGGTCTTTGATTCGCGACGGGGAATTGGACATCCCCAGCTTGATTCGTCGGTTTTCTGATGCCGGTGACCGCGGCAATCATCATTGGCAGGGTTTTGGCGACACGCCCTCTGTTTGTGCATGCTGTCTCATTTCTTGCTTGCCCCAGGCTTCGGAGGGTCTAGCGTCCGTTTGATTGAGGTTGCCCAAGGCTTAAAAGAGGGCAGGAGTTGCATTGCCATGTCACTAGCTGAGACACTGATGGGCTTGGATGCTTTCCATCGCCGGAGACGACTAGATTCGCAGGGAGTCCACTACTGCTGCAGGTAATGTTTCCCACCCTATCTCACATATATTTCTCACATCACTTGGCCCTCAGGCTCGGTTTTTCTCTCAAAACCCTTTTCTCACTTTTCTCTCCACGCACACCTCTCTATTCTTTAATCTCTCATTTTTCATCCCTCTCCAGATATGGTTGATGGATAAATTGAAGGTTGTGGACTCATGCCCAGCATATTCAGCTCGCGGCTATTTCTTCCGCGACGTCTAGTCGATGCCCCTAATGAGGGATGGTGGTGTGAATGGATGTGCAGTCTATCCGCTATCAACATTGCTTGGCGCTGCCCTTGGCTTAATCTGCCGGCGATGAGTTACAGCATGTCTCGCCAGCCCGGGATTCAGTTGATCGGCCTGACACACTGTGTCTTTTATTTCCCATTCCGATTCCGGCGTCAATTTGGGCATGATCAGACTTGCCCGGAGGATGGGATAGAGTACGCTGCCGCATTTCCAGTCCGAGGTGCACAGCTAGCTCGGTATGCCACAGCATGGAGGACGAGAGAGCTTATGGCCCCTGCTCCCACTTTCAGTTGCACCCTCTCTGATGAATGCATAGCTTGGCTTGATGAAGAGGCGCAGGTTGGGCCTACTTTGGCATCAGAGGCTTCCACAAGCTCTGGGAGGGGGCGCAGGAACACCTGACTATGCCCCGAATTTATTGCTTTATCAGTACTTTCAAGTTTTCTTTATGAATGTAATAAAAAGCAACTTCAATTTGTATTCAAGAGTAGGAGAACTCTGTATTGAAATCAATGTAATTGAAGGTTGTGAGTACTGAAAATTTTCCATTTGGTCCAAAAATGGTCTAAGTTGTAAAAAGATTAATTTGAGAAAAATCAACTTTTATTAAAACTTTTCAAAACCATTTTCGATATGGATCACAACTGTACACGCCCGAGATGTATCACTGAGATGTACAACCCTGGATCCAAACAATTGGAAAGTTGCCCCTAGTCTGAATAGCATTGCACTGGAGATCACAACCGAGATCTTGAATGCAGAATAGACAGAGATGACCAACATGATCACATGGACAAAGTTGATTTGGAAGTGTTTATGGCTGGACTTCAGAATGAAGTTGCCTACGTATCCCGAAGATGGGAATCAAGCCTTACGTAGTTTGGTTCGGGTTCACTCGTGTATTAACACTCTCCTTTTGCGCTCTAACTTTTGCCAAGGCCGCCTTTTCTGGGTTTTCAACCTTGCGAGCTCAGTTTTTATTATTTCAAATTTTTCATGCTCTAACTTTTTCCTAGGTCGCCCTTTCGGGTTTTCGGCCTAGCGAGCCACTCAGGGAAAATATTTCTTCAACTTGTCCATGTTGATCGGCTAGGAGAACTCTAGGCCATCTAGGTCCATCAGAACGACAGCTCCACCCGACCAGATTGACTTGATGATGTAGGGCCCAGTCCAATTAGGTTTGAACTTGCCCCTAGGGTCGTGGATGGGAGCTCGGTTGTCTTTGAGCACTAGATCCCCTTCCTTCAAATTTCTAGACTTAACCTTCTTGTTGAAAGCCCTGGCAATTCTTCGTTGATAACCCTGGATGTGATACAGTGCTTTCAGCATTCTTTCATCAAAGAGCATGAGTTCTTCGAATCTGCTTTGCTGCCAATCTGCCTCAGCTATCTGACACTCAGCCAATACCCATAATGATGGAACCTCAACTTCGATAGGCAGAACAGCCTCTATCCCATAAACCAAGAAATACGGAGTTGCCCCAGTAGAAGTTCGAATTGAAGTCCGGTAGCCCCAAAGAGCAAATGGCAACTTATCTGGCCAGTCCCTGTAGGTTTCCACCATCTTCTGCAAAATGTGTTTGATGTTCTTGTTGGCGGCCTCAACTGCTCCGTTAGTTTGTGGCCGATATGTAGATGACTTATGAAAAGCCACGTTGTATTTCTCCAACAAGTCGATCATCTCCTTCTTGAAGTGGGAACTATTATCCGAAATAATCTCATTCGGGACCCTGTAGCGACAGATGATGTTGTTCCTGATGAACTTAGCAACATGCGATGCCTTCAACACCGCGTAAGATTGGGCCTCAACCCACTTCGTGAAGTAGTCTATCGCTACCAGAATGTACTCATGCCCGTTGGACCCCTTCGGAGTGACAGCCCCGATCACATCAATCCCCCAGACTGAAAACAGCCATGGCGAAGTCATGTTGTACAGCTTCGACGGCGGAATGTTCATGCGATTTGCATGGATTTGACATTTGTGGCATCGCCGGACAAAGCCAATACAATCCTCCTCCATGGTTGACCAGTAATAACCCTGTCTAAGGATCTTTCGGGCTAGCATCACCCTACTCATGCGCACTCCACACTCTCCTCCATAGATGGCCTCCATCAGGCGCTTGGATTCTTCAGCATCAACACACAGTTTATGCATCCCGAGATGACCCCTCTTGTACAGTTTACCCCCGCAGACGATGAACTGAGCAGCCATTCTTCGAATTGCCCTCTTATCTTTGGCATTTGCCCTTGGTGGATACGCCTCCTTTTCCAAGAAGTTCCAGATGTCGTAATACTAGGGATTCTCATCTCGTACCTTATCTATGGCAGCAATCAGCTCGTAGGCCGGCACAAATTTTTGTTCAATGATGATCGGACGCATCTGGACTCCAAAAGGGATGCTTATCATAGAAGATAGAGTTGCTAATGAATCAGCAAACTTGTTGTTCTCTCGTAACAGATGAGCGAAATTCAGTTTCTCAAGCCGAGGAATCAAACGTCCAAGGTCTGGTGATAGATTCTCATTTTTTTTCTTTAACTTTCCAATCTCCTTTAGCTTGAGATACAACAAGGTTCGAGTCCCCGATGACATCCAACCGTTTTGCCTCTAGTTCCAGAGCTACTTCTAGTCCAGCAATACATGCCTCATATTCTGCCTCATTGTTCGACACTTTGAACCGGAGTTTGAATGCTAAGGGTATATGGGAATTATCGGGTGCTATCAACAACACCCCTATCCTATACCCGTATTGGTTTGACGCTCCGTCAAAGTACATCGTCCAAGTTTCTTCTTCGACATGCAGAATGGCCTCGTCTGGGAACAGATACTCGACTGCTTCATCCCCATCCACTGGGTGATCGGCTAGGAACTCCGCTACCACTCTCCCTTTCACTGACTTGCGCGTCATGTGATTCAAATCAAATTCGGAAAGCAGAAGCAACCAACGGGCTAGCCTACCCGTATGTGCTGGTTTCTCGAAAAGATATTTCATGGGATCTAATCTCGGAACCAGTATTACAGAGTGAGCTAACAGGTAGTGCCTCAGCTTCCTAGTAGTCCATACCAAGGCCAGACAAGCCTTCTCCAGCGGAGTGTAGCGGGTCTCATAATCCAGCATTTTCTTGCTCAGGTAGTAGATAGCCTTCTCCACTTTGTCCTCAGACTCCTGCGCAAGCATGCAGCCCATTGTAGTTTCAGTCACTGATAGGTACAGAATCAACGATTCCCGGCTTCAGGCAGTGACAACACATGTGGGTTCTGTAAATATTGCTTGATCTGCTCGAAAGCAACTTGGTATCGGTCGTCCCATTGGAACTTCTTTCCTTTCTTCAGGAGACCAAAGAGTGGTTCACAAGTCAAGGTTAATTTTGCAATAAACCGTCTTATGAATTGCACTTTACCCAGAAAGCCTCACACCTCATTTTCAGTCCTCGGTGGTGGCATTTCTAAGATGGCCTTGATTTTTGAAGGATTGACCTCGATACCCCTTTGTGTGATCAAGAACCCCAGCATTTTTCCTGCTGTAACACCAAATGTACATTTCTGAGGATTCAATCGCAATTGATATTCTCTGATCCGTTGGAAGAATTTCTGCAAGGCAGTGTAGTGGCCCTCTTTTTCCTTGGACTTGACAATCATGTCGTCCACGTACACCTCAACCTCTTTATGGATCATATCATGCAAAATTGTGGTCGCAGCCCGTTGATACGTAGCCCCAGCGTTCTTCAACCTAAACGGCATCACCCTATAACAATAGGTTCTCCACGGGGTGGTGAAAGCAGTCTTCTCCCTGTCTTCGGATGCCATCAAAATCTGATTGTAGCCTGAAAACCCATCCATGAAGGAAAGCAGCGCATGCCTAGCAGTGAAGTCCACTAATTCATCGATATGCGGCAAAGGAAAGTCATCCTTCGGACTGGCTTTGTTCAAATCCCTGAAGTCCACACATACCCGAATTCTGCCGTCCTTCTTCGACACCGGAACTATATTGGCCAACCAAGTAGGGTATTTAGAACCAGCAGGAACCCTGCGTCAATTTGCTTGGTGACCTCTTCTTTGATCTTCAGATCCCAGTCCGGGCGGATCCTTCGGAGTTTCTGCTTAACAGGTCGGGCCTCTGGGTCATGAGGGATCCAGTGCTGTACAATCTCATGATTGATTCTAGGCATATCTTCGTAGGACCACGTGAAAACATCTTTGAAATCTTTTAATAAAGCGACTAAGCGCTCGCGCTCCTCCGTAGACAACGTGGACCCGATCTGGACCAGCTGCGGGTCCTTCTCAGTACCAACATTAATTGTGGTGATTTCATCAACCAAGGGTTTTACAAACCTCTCCTACTCTTGATTAATCAAACGTTGCAAAACCGGAGGAATTTCTTCCTCGTCGTTTTCATCAAAATTTTGAAATTCTTGATTAATGCAATAAATTAAAGGCATAGAGAAGTACTCGGAAGCCACAGTCGTACCATTCTCATTAATAACATCTAGTCCGCCTGATTCCTCTATTACAACAGACTCAAAGGAAAAAGAAAAAGACGACCTGGACAGGACAGTGGCATCCGGGTTATCATGTCCAAGAATACCAGACTCAAACTCAGACGAGCTGGAACCTGATTCCGACTCCACAGACTCGATGGAATCAGATTTCGGCTCATTACCTGACCTGGTGCTGCTTGATAAAAAGCCCTCCTTGTATTGCTAGACGAGGGAGGGTGCGATAGATGCATCCAGAATGTTTGAAGATGGGCTTACAGCCGCTTCATTCCCGATCATGGAGACTGAGAAGTTATCCCCCAAGCACTTCTGTACGATCTGAGGATCTGAGAGTAGACAAGCCAGTGCTACCCCCATTTCAATCTCTATACTCTCGGAATCCTCCTCCTTGCACTGCTCAGCCTCAGCTGGTGAGTCTGTCTGCTCTTCGGCAACATCATCCCCAGACAATTGCAAGTTAAAGAAAATCTCGAACCCTGACAAGCGCCGCCTCTCTACATTTAGCCATGGCTCTGGGAAGCCACAAAACGGGAAGTCTTCCCCCTCCCGGACAAAGCGTCCGTTCAGGTTACCCTGGATAGGTCGGTGCATCAATTCATAATGCTTCTCGGCCTGCTTGGCCCTGGCTCTTCCGGCCATTTCTCTTCCTTTCCTCACCCAATCCTCCTTGGTAGGCAGATAACCTAAACCAAAGGTATGTGGGTTATGCGGCACTTCGGCCGATGCTGCGATGCCTTTCCGGCCACTTCGTCCTAATCCTATCTCGGGGATGTGCTGGAGCTTGTTCATAAGATAGACAGACTATGCGCTAACGTATAACCCTTCATCAACAGCTAAGATGTTCTGTACAACCCGGGCCTCAACTAGGGTGAACCCTGACAAAAACACATCCTTCGCGCCATGCTCAATCTCCAAAACTGGTGTAGAAACCTTTGGCGACGGATGGATCGAAGAATTCCCAAAAACGATCGCCACCCCCTTCCCATGGGGATACTTCAACATTTGGTGGAGGGTGGAAGAGACCGCCTTCACCTGGTGCAGCCACGGCCGCCCCGGGAGTAGATTGAAGGTTGCGGGAAAATCCAAGACATGAAAATCTATATCCTGTTGTCCTGGACCAACCTGAGTCCGAATCTGTACAGTCCCCATCACCTCTCTGCTAGTGTTATCATAGGCCCTTATCACCTGGGCGGTAGGTACAAAATCTACGGGCTTCAACCCGATAGCATATGCCGTTCTCGACAGACACACGTTGATAGCAGATCCTGTGTCAACAAGGACTACCGGTATCCATTTCTCTCTACACTCAATAGAGAAGTAGAGTGGTTTGTTATGATTTGAGCCCTCAGGCAGTAGTTCCTTGTTAGTGAAGGTCAATGTCGGGGAAGCTCCTCCCGGGAAAACCAACCCTACAAACTGCTCGGGTGTGGTGTCAATTGAAAGTTTCGCCTTGTCCATTGCAGAAAGGACAGCTTGCCTGTGAACTCTTGAGGCCATAAGCAGTCCCCAGATAGAGATGTCTGCTTGGATTTTCTTAAGCTATTTCAGTACAGCCTCCTCCTCGAGCAGTTTTTCCTTCTGCCTCTCCGCTTCTTTGTCCTTTCCGGATGCCTCTAGTTGATCTAAGTGTGGGGGCTTGAAGTACCACCCACTCCTCGTCATATGATCTATCTCTTCAACATACCAGGTATCATCCGGTTGATTATGCCCCCAATCTTCATCAGTGTGGGCAAGACGTAAGTCGTCGTCTTCCCACCACATCCCATCGGCCATCGACAGGCAGCTATCCGGTTCCGTCACAACTGTTTCTGTGCACACCGCACGTTCTGTCCCCGTAAGGGCTTTGGCCTTTCTAGCCCTCTCCAGATCTTCGATCTTTTCCTGCTCAAGCCACTTCAGTGTAGCCTGTTGTTCAGTATCTTCTGTATTCAAACTGCCTGAATCCTGAGCAAAATTCTTAACACCGGTGCTCTCCGGCGATCTTTCCTGATTCCTGGCCATTCTAGCCACTGTTGATGTTCTGGCTGAAGTTCTTCAACAACATCTGGTGGGTCGTCAAGCCACCTAGTATTCTCTGTTGACCCATCCAAGTCGAACCAGTTGACAATCACGTCCCCCAGATCCTGTTCATTGAAGAATTGTAGATTCGCCATATCCTCCTCCAGTTCTGCTAGGTCATCTAACCCCTGACCGGGTCCATCCTTCCGAACAACACTGATTTCTGCCCCAAACGACAACTCTACCCTCGGCTTAAGCTGATCTGTTGATGTGATATAACCACTCGGGTTGTACACGAAGCTCGCAGACCCCTCAGGCTCTGAATCATCATTCTCATCTGCCCCCAAAGTCGTCTCTGTTCTGTGTTCGGTAGTCACCGCCACCGGTTCAAGTCGGGTTTGGGAGGTGTTCAACATGCACAAATCCTTGCTGTCCGGGATGAACACCTCTGACTTGGGTAGGTGGGAAGGTGTGATATATATACTAGGGTCGTATGACACAACCCCAGTTTGGATAAGGTTGATGCGTTTAGGTGGTGGAGCTTGGTTATGTGGTAGGAGAGGGTTGGTTGTGACATTTGGTTTTTCTGGAGGCACGATCACTCTATTGTCAACGAGATCCTAGATCTCATGACGCAATCTATAGCATTGGTCGGTGTCGTGACCATGCTGTTGGTGAAAGGCACAGTATTTAGCTGGGTTATGGGAGGGAGGAAGTTTGTTTGGCAATGGTCGCGGCTCCAGGGGCTTCAAATGCCCTTTCCTGATCAGAACCCCCAGAGCTTTGGACAGGGGCATGTATAGTGGAGTAAAGGTTCTTTGGCCTCGGGGTGAATATCTAGCTGTTTGTGAGCTACTTCCGGATACACCGGTGAATGGTGTGGCTGTAAGTGTTTTTGGAGAGGTGGTGGTGACCATGCCCACATCTAAAGTTCTGGCAGCTGCAGCATTACTCATGCCTGCATTCGTACTGCGGGAAAATGCCCTTTTGGGCTGCTCTCTCTCATGGCCAATTAGACCCTGCTTCATGGCGTCCTCGATCTGTACACCAATCTCGTGTAAATCCGCAAAGGTGGGAAGGGGTAAGATAATCATCTTTTGCATCAGCTTAGGTTGGAGGTTGCACACAACCATCCGAATTTGATCCTTGTCAACCAGCCTGATGGTCATCATAGAAGCTTTGGCCCTCCAACGGGTTACAAAGTCAGAGAAGCTCTCTGTTGGCTCCTGCCTAGTTGTCTCGAGATCACGAGTTGTGATCTCGATCTGCGTGTTGTAGGAGTATTGAGTTACAAAGGCCTCAGCCATCTCCTTCCAGCTTCTCTTGACAGAGTCCTCCAACTTCGCGTACCAGATGGCCGCGATACCCGACAGGGTCCGGCCGAAGAGTGAAAGTTTTTGCAGTTTGGAGAGGCCCATTGGCCTTAGGATATTTGAGAACAGCCGCAGGTGCACCATGGGATCCCCAGAACCATCAAAATGGTCTATATGCGGCATCTTAAACCGGTCCGGCAAAGTCACCGCCGAATCGGTGTATATCCATTTATGTCCGGTATGGAATTGACCCCCTGGGCCCATTTGAACAGCTTCTCAAGCTTACTCATCTTCAAAGCGGTTGGGTCCATCTCAGATTCAAACGGTGTATCTGTTGAGAAGGTTGGTGTCTTTGAAAACTGTGGTAGAACTGGTGGCGGGGCTTGCCCTGTTGGAGTGTCCGTATCTTCCTGGACGTTTGCAGTGTCCCTGAGTATCGGAATTCTAGGTGGGGGTGGAAGTGGGTGCGAAACAGATGCTCCGGCTTGTTGCGGTTGTTGCTGCTGCTGAAGTCTGGCAATCAACTCTGTTTGCTGGGCTACAACCTCAGCCTGACGGGCGGCAAACTCTGCCTGGCGGGCAACATCCCGCTGCATGGCTTGCATAGTCTCTTGGAGCTAACGCATCATCTCCTTCATTTCGACTGTAAAGTATGGATCTGGCTGTACCGATGTATGTTCTCTTTCCGCGGGCAAAACAAAAATCTGATCCCTACTGTACTCAGGTGGGGTAGACAAAGACCTCTGAACTGACTGCTGTACTGATATCCTCTGCCTAACTGCCCTCCGTCTAGTAACCGGGGGTAATGACACAAACACAGGTTGTCCGTCTATCAGATCCTCGGATTGATGAAGTCTTCGACCTCTAATCCAGAGTGCTTGGGGAATATCTGCCTGGTCGGAAGTAATGATGCTAAACTACCTAGCAAAAAGATAAATAAAGCCTAATAAGGAAATAAACAACCAGAAAAATAGACAGCATAACGGCTTAAATAAACACAACACACAGTTGGCATTCACAAGCTGAAAGAACTGTTCTCGAACACTGATCACTGTTCCCGAATCACTGCCTCAAATATGATACCCTCAGGTAAACTGATTCCCCCAAATACTGATGCCCGCAGGCCTGATATCCAGACTTGCAAACTGATACATGCATTCCTGTAGAGGCACACTCTAAAAGCACATAGCAACCAAGTGAGAGCCAAAACACCCCTATGGAGGGGTAGGTTTCCCTGTCCTATCTTGTCAGGAACTAGGGTTTCACTACGCAGACAGCGGTTTCAAACAACCTATAATCGGGTAAGCAACCTGTCCTAGTTTGGAATGGTCACTATGGATTCCGATATGCACTAGGTCGAATGGTCAAAAATGGTGCCTCGGTGAAAACTGAGGTTTGTGTTCCCATCGTGGCAGAGCCCGTAACCGGTCAGCCTTATGGCACGCAGCCTCCAGCAAACCGTTCAGGAATAGCAGATGGCAAACACGGTGTCCTAGGTGCACCAATGCAAATTCAATGCAAAGAGACACACAAGTGTAAGCAAAACAAGATATCATAAGTTCGAGTCAAGTTCTCTAAGTCCCCAGCAGAGTCGCCAGAAACTGTAGACCGCCCGAACTCTGCTTCGTGCGCGAGGGCGCGAATCGTTGTTCTTAGCTACTACAGTTCGGACTCATGTCACGGTTCTAAATCTAATCTCACAAAGTGCAATGTGAGACTGATAAATCACTAAAGAGTCCAAAGCGGCAAATCGTTTTGGAAAATCGATTTTAATCAAGAAGTGCCAAACATGGACTGCTTTGCCAGATTCAGAGTCGCCACCTAAATATTTTTATTTTGGAAATTTAGGAAACCCTGACTGTGCCTAAGGCCACGTGTCCGTCATCATCAAAGTTGTCTCGGCTCGGGAACTTGGGTACGAGAGGGGAAGGTCATGAAATGAGCATCCCCACTCGCCCGATCAAAGGATCGGCCTTTACTAACATGATATATTGTTTTTGAAAACACATGCGTTCTTATTCTGGTTATTAATCTAACATTACTATGTGATGCGCACAGTATAAGAGTATAGACTCAATCGCAAGAATTTGAACAAAACATCTCATGTTTGTTTTTCGAAAATGGTTTGAAAATGCTACTCGCAAGTAGGCTAAGACGCGGATTTGCTACCCTCAAGTGGGCTTAGGAAAACATGATTTTGCAACTTCGCAAAGTGGGCTTAAAACTCGCATTTTTGATAAATTGTTCCAATTCAGGCAATCAAACCTTCACCCACAGGCATTCATGCAGTTATAGCAGTTAAGCAAATAGCCTCATGGCAAGCATGCTATCATGGCAATCACTTCAATGCATGATCCTAGCTATGTTAAGATGCCTAATGCAACACATGCAAAAATGCAACTAAAGTAGGCTCGGCTATCTAGAATGGCATATGAATGCAACACTTGATAATATGCTTTTAAACACGTATTCAAGAAAGTGTATTAAAGTACAATGCAGTTTGTATGATGCGCCGAGCCCGGTGCATGCAAGACAAATGAATGATGCACGCATGCAAAGTATAAGGATGCTAATTGAAATATGCCCTAAAACTAACCATCGAAAGCAGGTAAGTAAAAGGGAGAAATAAATAGGGGTTGGAAGACATGCATCACACACATGCACGCTTATTACAACAGTTGTGCCCTCTCGACAGAGGGTCCGAATGAATCAACTAACTGGCTACGCTAAGCTAATTAATTACAAATCGAATTGGAAATAGCTATACTAAGCTAATTAGAATATTACAACACCGATTAAACTAATTAATTACAAAACAAGCAATTAACTACAACTAGCTAGCAAAGCGTAAAATGGCCTCGCGGGGAGGGGTGTATGCTGCTCGGTCGGCTTCGCTCGAAATCCACTACCCCTATGATGCCTCTGTTTGCACTGTTTTGACTTCTGAAACTGTGCCAACCTTCAAGTACTTCTAATCCACCTTGTGGACATGCTGGGGGGTGGTCGGAAGAGGAGTGGCATCGGCCGAGTTTATGGCTATCGACCAATTTTGATAGCCGATTGGCAAACTAAGTGGTCGATCGACCACTGCTTCCTGCAAATTCTCCCTTTGCTGCAACAGAGCACTAACAGAGGCATGGCAGTGTAGTTGCAAGAAAATGTGTGTGCAACCACACTCCTTATCATGTCACATGCTCAAAGGAGTGTAGTGCTCGGCTCTCGAGCCACCAATCACGCATCTCAATGCATGATGGCCAAAGAGGCCAAGTTGCACAAATCAATGACAATGAATGCACATAAATAACACATAGGACTTGATGAACCTCCACCTTATCATACATGACAAAGGTGTCGGTGACCCAAGGAATGAGGCGCGTTTCATCACTTCAAGTATGAAACGCCCTCGTTCCTCGTGTTTGGATTGAGGTCCAACCCAAACACAATGCAATGCAACAAACAGGCAAACATAATGCAATCATGCACATGCAAACAAATGAATATGCAACAACATGCTAGCAACATGAGCATGCAACAACATGTAAATAACAATGTATGCAACAACATGCAAATAACAATGTAATGGCAAGGGTTATGTGACGCAACACTTAATGGACTTAAACTGCATAGGACAACCTAAGAGGGTCCAAAACAGTGGCCAAAGTGCTGAAATGATGGCAATGAAAAGCAAGAAAATGCATGCTCATGCATTGGACATGAACTAAGCATAACAGCACAACTCTCAAACATGATGAAGAAGTGACAATGTGAGAATGTAGCAATGAGTAAGCTCTGAAATTACATTCCAAAAGGATGCTAAATCATGCACATATGACAAATAAAGCATGCTAGTGGGCTCAAAGCTTAAAGCTAGCCAAGGGACTTACACCATGGCCATATCAAGCAAGCCCCAAAGGGCCAAGGTGACTCAAAACAGTCCCAAGGAAGGTCCAAACAGTGCCAAAAATATGCTTGAACAAAGCCAACACAAGCTAGAATTAAAGGCATGAAGCATGGAGCATACTAGGCCAACAAAGAGGATTACACTACACCCACCAAAACCAAGCATGAGATGACTTCACCAACTAAAATCAGAGTTATGGCATGTCAAAATAACACCAAAAATGCACTGATATGGCAGCCCAAAAACTTAGGCAATAAGGCATGCATATAGGCTCATATTTAAGGCATAAAGCACAACCCCTCCAAAGCATTGAAAGAGTGACACATGTGAGTGTATGGCCACACTACATGCACTGAAATCACATAACAAATGATGCCAAATCATGCAAATAGCCCAAGCAATGCATGCTAGTGGACTCAATACACAAAGCTAGTAAACAAGAATGCATTATGGCTATACAAAGCAATGCATGCATGACCAAGACAACATGAATCAGAGCTTAAGCATAGTAAAACATAAGTGAAAGCTTCTTTGAGTAGAGCCAAAAGCATGCTAGAATGATGGTCAAAAGCATAATGCATGTTAGGCTAGTGAGAGGATTTGCACTACAAGTGCAAGGAGCATGCATGATGTGATCAAACCAAGACAAAACAGTGTTATATCATGGCAAAACAAGGCCTAAGACATGCTGAAATGGAGCCAAAAAGAGGTATAAAAACATGCCAACTTGGTGAGCCATCAACACAAGCATACGAGAGAAGAGGAGGGGGGACAACCCTCTCCTATTTAAGGCCTCAAAACACACTTTCCACCACTGAAATTCCTCTGGAATTCAGTGGTGAAGAGGCCAAATAAAGGTGATCTCGAAGGCCTAAAGAGATGGTTCAAAACAAGGCCAAACAAGGCTCTAAAGGGGGTAGACCACCCCCAACACCAAAGAGGCCTTAAACAAACATGTTAATCACTTCAAAACAAGACTTTTTTTCAGTTGAAAGCTAAGCCAAAAGAAACATGCAAAGTTGGCTAAATAAGCTATGAACACAAAGCTTTAAAGAGGTAAGGGACTCACCCTTGAAGAACCACTTTGGAATAGCAACTTCAGAGGCAAAAACCAAGCTTAAACCACCCAAATGCAACCTCCAAGAACCTCAGTTCAGTAATGAAGGTGTTTCACTAGGTGTTTGTGTGCAAAAGTGTGAAGAAACTACACTTTTGAGCACAAACAAGCACAAGTATAGAGAGAGCGGAAGAAATATGAAGATATATATATATATATATCTTGTATATCAATTTTCAGAACCTCTGGAAAGGGAGAGGGGCCTCCCTTCTTATAGAAAACCAAGTCCCAAGTGTAACAAGCCCGCGAGGGACCTCGATGCTACAGTTCGGACTCGATTTTGTGTCATGGTTCTAAATCTGAACCAAAGAGTCCAAATCCGGCAAATCGTTTTGAGAAACAAATTTTTTGAAAAGAAGTGCCAAACATGGACTGCTTTGCCAGATACAGAGTCGCCACCTAAATATTTTTTAATGGGGGAATTTAGGAAACCCTGACTCGGTGCCAAAGGCCATGTGTCCGTCATCACCAAAATTGCCTCAGCTCGGGAACTTGGGTACGATTGGGGAAGGTCAGCTATGAGCACCCCCTCTCGCCCGATCCAAAGATCGGCCTCTACTAACCGTGATATCCGATTTTGAAAATGTTATGTGTTCTTATTCCCATTATTAGCCTAGAGTTACTATGTTATGCGCACAGCAAACAAGTATAGACTAGATCGCCTAACTTGGAAACAAGCATTGCATATCCGTTTGTTTTGGAAAACGCTTTAGGATTTGCTACTCGCAAGTAGGCTAAAATACGGATTTCAATGAGTTGTTCCAACTCAAACAATCCAACCTTCACCCACAGGCATTCAGGCAGTTTAACATATAAGCATCTAGTCACATGGTAAGCATGCTGTCATGGCAACACTCACACGCATGCAAGGATGCTAAAGCATAAAATACTTACAAAGTACTCCGTGCCAAAACAAGAACATGTTAGCAATCAATGCATGATCCAAGTCCATGTTAAGTGCCTAATGCATCGCATACAAAAATGTCACTAGAATAGGCTCGGCTAATCTAAGGATGACATGTGAAATGCACAAGTAGCATGTATTCAAATTTATTTTGAAATATAATGCAATTAGCATGATGCGTCGAGCCCGGTGCATGCAATACTGATGAATGGTGCACGCATGCATAGCATAAGGTATGCTAAATTAAACATGACCTAATACTAACAATCAAAGCATGTAAGTAAAAGGGAGAAAGAAGTGGGGTTGGAAGACATACACGCACTCACCCACACTTATTACAAATTCGCCCTCGCTCGGAGGGACCGAAAGAATATACAAATAATGAATTAACTATCCTAGCTAATTAATTATTACAGGCCAACTAAATTAATTAAGCAAATTAATTAATCTAATAAAGCAATAAACAGCAGCCTCGGGGAGAGGGTTCGATGCATGCGTGCTCGGTTCTGCCCGGAAATCCACTGTCATGCTCAAGATGCCTCTGTTTTCCCTGCTCTGCTCCTCTGTTGACTGCCAGAGTCTTAGGGTTTGCTCTATGGATGCCAGGGAACACCACCGGCTGGGGGAGAACACCACCGGCCATGTAGAATGGTCACCGGCCACAAGCTTGATCCATCGGCCAACAATGATAGCCGGTCGGCACTAAATGTGGCCGGCCGGACAAAACCTCCTACAGAAACTGACTTGACAGCAGCAGAGGACAATACTTGGCATGGCAATGCATTTCAAGCAATGTATGCACCAATCACACCCCATATCATGTTTATGACTCAAAGGGACATGACCCTTGGTTCTCGGACCACCAATCGCGCATTTCCATGCATGATGGCCCAAGAAGCCAAGTATGCATTTTTAATATGGAATGCAATGCACGTAATCAAGCCAAGGGGGGACTTAACCTCTATCATAAGCAATTCAAGAGGCCAAGTACGCATGCTAATGTAATGCAACCTAAGCATGTTAACTAGGCATGCAACATGGCAATGCAAAGAGGCATACAAAATATGCAAGGCATGAGACAATGCAACCAATAAGCATGCAAGGCTAACGTAGGCATCCAAGCATGCAAGCCAATAGGTGACTTCATTCAATCATGTAATTCCAAACATGCGACACACTCACCAATATGCTACAACATACAAGGAGCATATGCAACAAGCAAAGAGATGGACTTAAACATGATTTAGGCAGCCCTAACTAGGCCTAAAACAGTGGCAAAAAAAAAACTCAAGAAATGGGACCAAACACACATACACGCATGCACATGTTAATAGGCCAATACTTAAGCACATAAAGGCAACTTTTGAGCACACTTAAAAGAGGCAAACATGGACAAATGGCATGCATTAAACTCTGAAAATCATGCAAGAACATGGTGCCAAACCAAGCAGACAAGATAGGTTAAACATGCAACAATGGCCCAAAACTTAAGGCTAACAAGCCAAAATGTAAAGGAGCTATACAATACATGGCAAGTATGACTCAAGCAATTTAAAACAGAGCTAAAGCATACAAAAACATGCACTAAAGCTTCACGAAGCTAGGCCTAAAACATGCTAGAACAAGGGCTTACAACCTAAGGCATGTTAAGGCCTAAATATGGCATTACAAGGCATGTATGCTAAGCAAGCATGGTGTACCAAAACCAACTAAAACAGAGGCATATTATGACATAATAAGCACAAAAATCAGTTAAGGCATGGCCAACACACACTTAAACATGGTGCTCCCTCAAGAGGCAAAAATAGCCTTTTCAAGGACAACAAGGAGAGGGGGGTGGCCCTCTCCTTCCTAGGACCTCAAGGCACCATCCTCACCTCTGAAATCCCTCAAGATTTCAGTGGTGAGGAGGCCCAAACAGTATGGTCACAGAGCTCACACAAAATGGCACAAAACAAGGGCCAAACAAGGCTTAAGAGGGGTCAAACAACCCCAAAGCTTAAAACACTCTTAACAAACTATTTAGAGGCCTTAAAAACAGTTGCAAGATAGGCAAAAGTAGAATGCAAAAATGGGGAATAAAAGGACAAACTTCTTACCCTTGAAGACTTTCTTCACAAATGAAGCTCCAGCAGCTTCTTGAGGTTGAAACCAGCTCCAAAACACTAAAAACAACCCTCAAGGGCCTCAGCTCCAAGAGATGGTGTGATGGTGTGTGTTTGTGAGCAAAAATGAGACAAAACACACACTATAGAGATAGGATATAAACCAAACCCTAACCCTAGAACTCAAACCCTAAAAATGGCTGTCTAAAATGTCTAACCCTTGCAACAAGAGAGAAAACCTCTCTTTATAGAGCTTTTTGTCTTGTAAAGCTTACAAGACAAGCCTTTAAAGAGAGAGATCCCTCCATACACGTGTATGGAGGGGAGTCAAATGCAAGCCAGCTGTGACAAAATATCTGCAAAAGCAGATGCACAGTAGTCGGCCGGCCAAAGATGCAATTGACCAAAAAAAGATTGCCGGCCGGCCATCTATAGTGCCGGCCGGCCAAACATTTGGCCGGTGGCCACAAAACACAGCCGGTGGCCTCAACCATGGCCGGTGATGGGTGGGGATGGTCTACAAGCCCTACCCTGCCTCTCAAAGGCAAAACACAAGTGTTTGGTGTCAAACCAACCACAAAACAGTCGAGTCGAGAGGTCCTGAGACGAGGCGCGCTGCCAAGGCTTCCGGAACTCAAGACGAACACAAACAAGGGTGATCACTGAGTGTTCAATCAGTGACGTCCAAGTCTTGAGGACGGTCAAAAATGGGGTGTCTACAGTTGCCCCTCTTTGACAGAACTCGAAAGTCATAACAATGACGGGAGTGAATGTCAAAGCCCAGAGACGACCCATTTTTGACAAGGCCGAAGACTTAGACAAACATGCAAAACAAACAAGATATGCGCCCGAAGGCAGGGGCAAAATGCATGACGATGCAAGAAGCCGAACATAACTTATGATCATGCAAAGGAAAGCCGTAACGAAGCACACATGCGACAGTTTTAAGCTAGCATACACCAAACTACACTACAATGCAGAAAGGATGTAAGAGAATTATGCAATTCTCGATACGTCTCACTCGGAGGATACAATACCTGTCCGGTTCGTCTGGTTCCACCAGCCGCAAATGAACCAGTACATACAATATCGTGCCTGCAAAAAAAATAAACTTAACAGGTACAATGTGATTAGCAACATGCATGATAATGCAAAAATGAATGCAAAATGATATGCAATATATACAAAACAATGTATAAACAATGCAAATGAAAATGTAATATAATTGAAACAATGCAAACTATATGCAAAGCAATTGAATCATGATCCAATCATGAGCGGTTCAAAACCACACAAATGTCAAATAGATTGATGGAGGTAACAAGTCCGTCTACCATAGAACGATCAACTGAACTATGAGTAATGTAGACGGACACAAGAACGAGTATTGGGGGGATGACATAAGTGGGGTAACGACCCGCTGGGGAAAGGACAATGATCCTAATGCCGGATGCAAAAATTACACTACAATGTAACATATGCGATGGATATGCTGGGAAAATGGCAATGGATATGGCACGCGGGCCAAACCAAATCTTGCCTAGGCAAGGCATGTACACATACAAGCCGCAACTAACATAGAACGGTCTACTGAACTATGTTTTGACACAAGAAGTATGGGCACATACCAGACCAAGCTCAACATGGAAAGGCGCAAGCCATGGATGGAAGGTGATGCAAGGGATGCATGCAATCTACAATGCACTATCTACAAATATGCAATGGAATGGAATGGATACAATGGACATGGCGCGTGGGCCAAACCAAATCTTGCCTAGGAAAGGCATATACACATACAAGCCGCGGCTAACATAGAACAGTCTACTGAACTATGTTTTGACACAGAAGTATGGGCACATACCAGACCAAGCTCAACATGGAAAGGCGCAAGCCACGGATGGAAGGTGATACAAGGGATGCATGCAATCTACAATGCAATATCTACAAATATGCAATGGAATGGAATGGATACAATGGATATGGCGCGTGGGCCAAACCAAATCTTGCCTAGGAAAGGCATATACACATACAAGCCGCGGCTAACATAGAGCGGTCTACTGAACTATGTTTTGACACAAGAAGTATGGGCACATACCAGACCAAGCTCAACATGGAAAGGCGCAAGCCACGGATGGAAGGTGATGCAAGGGATGCATGCAATCTACAATGCAATATCTACAAATATGCAATGGAATGGAATGCAATGGAGTGTAAATGCAGTATTTACAGTGGAAATGCATGACAATGCATGTTTACTTTCTACGATGCATGACAATGCAATATTTACCATGTATGTATGAAAATGCTTTATTTACAATGAATGCACTACATATACATGTTTTTTTGTTTTGTTTTTTTTTGAAATGCAAATGATGCATTAAATGCATGTTGCTTGGAATGCAAGACAATGCATGGATTTCTAATGCGCGACGACGCGCGGTTTGAGATGCATGACAATGCACGAATTTTAAATGCGCGACAACGCGCGGCTTAAGATGCATGGTAATACAAATGAACTGTGCACATCAATGCATCGCAAGGTCTTGCACCTTCCCAGGATTTAAGGTCTCCTAGACCGTCTGCTGGGGAAATGTATAATAATACAAGTGAACTTGGAGTGCGTGACAACGCGTGACTTTGAAATGCATGACAATGCATGTGAATTTGAAGTGCATGACAATGCAACCAGGCGGTTTTAAGGTCTCGCCAGACCAAGCGGGTTTAAGGTCTCGCCAGAACGGGCGTATTTAAGGTCTCGCCAGACCAAGCGGGTTTAAGGTCTCGCCAGACCGGGCGTATTTAAGGTCTCGCCAGACCAAGCGTACTGCATGTATGGTGTGATGCACGAATAACGCCATTGAATGCACGCCAAATGCAATGAGATGCGCAAAACGGTGCGATGCAATGCACCAAACAGTGCGATGAACGCATGCAACGCACACGGGGCAACTTTTGAATTTTGTAAAAGACAAAAGGGTACAAAAAAGGATACGCCTTGCACGTATTCGAGTGCCACGCACAGAAGACACAGTCCGAGGCCCAAACGGAGGCCGGTTGAGCTTCGGAAATGCACTGTTCTTGCACTATCTTGAACAATGAAGGCCCCAAACCACAGATCTGACCCAAACAAAGTTGTAGGAGGCTCACCGGCTGGAAGAGAGAGCCACCAGCCATCCACCGGCCACAGAAAAATACCACCGGCCAAACATTTGGCCGGCCGGCCAAAAATGTAGCCGACCGGCCAAAAGTGCCTGAATCGGGGGAAATTTGACTTTTCACCTCGGGTCTTTTAAAATAGGGTTCCAAACCCTATTTTACACATCCTCCTTAGCCGAAATTAGATTCCCTCTCTCTCTAGAGCATTTTTCTCTCTTCTTTTCTCCGTTTCTTTGCGTTTCACGCCCGTTTCGTCGTTCGATTCGCGTATACCTTCGCGTTTCGAACACTTTGAACCGAATATTTCTCCATTTCGGTGATCCTTTCACTATTTTCGCTTTTTGGGGTTTGTTCCCCTCGAGTTTCTCTCGACTTCCGTGCCTTTTTCACTTCCCGGCTTCTCGGGCCACTTTTCACCCTCTCGGGTTGACTTTTCGGTTGACTTTCCACATTTTCGCCCGGTTTTCCCTTTTCCGGCTATTTTCTCACCATTTTTGACATGGCCGACGATATTCCACAGGGCGGGACTTCCCCGGATCACGAGATGGATCCCGGGGTTGAGCTCCTCCCGTTGAGCGTCCGCCCATTCGACCCGGCGACCTACCGGCCGGCGATTCATGTACTGCCCCCGGATGGACTTCACCAGTTTCGGAGTTTCGACAGAGCGATGCCACCAGAGCTCCTCCTGCGTGAGCCTACCTCGCATCTGTCGTTCGGTGCTTCCGAGGTAACATTCTTTCCTCTGCTTTACTTTCCGCAATGTAGAACACAAAACTGTTGTAGTTGATTCTGTCCTTTAACTGCTTTAGCTCAGATACACTGATACACTATACATTGTAGTTGATCGCAACCAAACTTATAACTGAAACCTGTTTAAGACTGACACGTGCACACACACTGCGTTGGCTCTGAATCATTCAAACGCACTAACACAGTACACACGGCACACACTGTAGTTTATGGCAATCATACCGATACCCGATATTTGTTTGGATCGAAAACACGCACACATGCTATATTCGCACTGAACCACTCAAACACGCTGACGCATCACACGCTGTAGTTCACCGTAAGCACATCGGCACTTGGCATTTGTCTGAATCTGAAAAACTTGCACACATGCTATGTCTGTATCAATTCTGAATGCCTTTCAAAATTAGTATATTTAGTATTTGCTTCGCAATTGGGTACTTGAGAACAGGGAGATTCCCATACCATCCGCGGGTATGGGAATATCGCCGCTCGAGACTGGTATGCTGAGTTACCCGAGGCGGTTCGCCACATTGTGGATCAGGCGTTTCGGCGATTTCTGCAGAGGATTGTCTAGACTTACCGCGAGCAGGCCTCTCCTTGCTGCTCTGGCGGAGAGGTGGTGGGACACCACCGACTCGTTCCATCTTTCCGCGACGGGAGACATGACGATGACTCCCTATGATTTCTCAATGCTCACAGGCATCGGGGTAGGGGTGATCGATCCCCTTCGACACTGATATGGACGAGTGGACCGCTGCTCAGATTCATCTGCTCGGCGAGGCGCCACCTCTCGCCCGTCCAGGCTTTGTTCGATATTCCTGGTTCGAGGTCCAGTTCAGGGTCCAGCCTGCTTTGACCGCGGAGGCTCCGATGACTCAGGAGGCTGTGGAGCGGTATGCGCGCGGCTTCTTGATGTTCTTGTTGGGGACGACTATTTTCGCCGATCGGGCTAACACCGTGCCCCTTTGTCTACTCAGCGCCTTAGTGGACGTTACTCAGATCCTTCACTACGACTGGGGTGGCGCCGCTCTGGCTACACTTTATGGATACATGAGCTCGGCTTCCCGTGGCAGCGGGCAGTTGCTCGGGGGCTACTGGCGTGCTTGGGAGGTACGTTTCCTTTTTCTTCTTTTCATTTCTGCTGTTCTATTTTCTATGCTCTGTATTGTATTCTGTACACTGCACACATTGGAGTCTGCTTTATACTGGCTGTATACTGTACACACGGCACACACCTGTACTCTGCTTTACACTGGCTGTATTCTGCACACGCGGCACACACCTGTACTCTGCTTTATACTGACTGTATACTGTACACACTGTACACTCTGCTTTACACTGACTGTATACTGCTCACACTGTACACTCTACTTTATTCTTGTATTCTGCTTTGTTTGATAAGTATACTGGTATTTGTTCTACAGTTGTGGGTGTATGCCTACTTTCCCAGACTTGCCCCGGTGCCAGACGCAGAGACCCCTCTCGTTGTCCCCTTCTCACGCCGTTTCGACGGGAGATGCGTGCGGAGGCCACGGGAGACATTCATCTTTTTCCGCCGCTACTTTGACACCATCACTCCTGCGGAGGTATGTTTTACTTGCAGTTCATTTAAGCTTCGCTTCACACTGTACTTTCAACAATAGTAGATAACAATCTGTATTTCATTTTCAGATCACTTGGCAGCCTTGGGCTCCGTTGCCAGCCGTGATGCGGGATCGGTTTGCCGGCGCTGAGGAGACCTCGCGTTTCCGGATTCTGCTGGAGGGCCCGGTCTATCGGGCTTGGTACCTAGGTGAGCGTTTCCTACGCCAGACCCTAGGGTTACCTGAGCAGATAATTCCGGTTTACCCTCCGGAGGACATGAGGGAGACCGAGAGATTTACTGCCGAGCAGATGGCCGAGTACACCATTGGCTGGGAGGCGATCCGCTTCAGAGGCATCGGCGATTACAGAGAGTACGTGCAGACGTACATCATGCAGCCTCTGAGCGGTGGCCGTCGAGCTGAGGGAGAGAGACCCGTGGCGCCAGTAGCTAGGGCTGGAGCGGGAGCATCGAGGAGGGCCCGGGTTCGTGGCAGGGGCGGAGCTCAGGGAGGCAGGGGGCTGGTTGGCCCGCACTGCCTACGACGATGACATACAGAGGGCAGGGTGGGGCGACCTACCAGATCCCCTTTGCCCCTCCGCCGGTTGATCACGAGTTAGTCGGTGTCCCCGACTTGCCTCCGGTATGTATTACTGCATTCTTGTACAGTCGTTTCAATTCAGTTTATTTGATATTCCGCAGAATTTTGATGTATCTGATATTTTTGCAGGCTTCCTCCGAGTGCACCCGGTAGTCCCTGGAGCTGAATGCCTCCATGATGGGGATGCTACAGCGGACTTTCGATCTCCTGGCCCTCTACAGTATTCCGGTATGTTCTTTCTGACCACAGTCTCGAACCATACATAAACTGCTTAACATAATCTGATGCATAACACAACACTTAATAGACTGCTCACGGCATTCACACACTGTACTCATACACTGCATTCTGCACTGATTAACTGTTCACGGCATTCACACACTGTACTCATACACTGCATTCTGCACTGATAAACTGTTCACGGTATACACACACTGCATTCTGCACTGATAAACTGCTCACAGCATTCATACACTGTACTCATACACTGTATTCTGCACTGATAAACTGCTCACAGTATACTGATGCATTTGCCTTTATGTTTTTCAGCCCCCCTTCCAGATTCCCACTGTAGGAGGTGCTCTAGCTGGACCTTCCGCTCCTGTCCGAGGGAGAGATGAGGAGGGCAGAGTATTTCCCCGCACCAAGGCGGGGCGCACTCATGCTGGGAGTAGCTCCCAGGCGCCAGTTCCGAATGATGACGAGGAGTCCTCCGAGGCGGAGACAGAGGCGGAGGTAGAGTCATCGGGGGAGGAGACCGGAGACGGCTCGGACTCGAGCTCGGATGACAGTGCTGATGATGCTCCTGGACCTTCGTCCAGGAAGAGGACTAGGACGGACTGATAGCCCTCGGAGCCACTTTTGACATTTGATACAGATTTTTGCTGTTATTCTTCTTTTGTACTTTTCCCTTTTTTGGTAGCTAGGATACTTTGTACTGCCGCGGGCAGATTTTGTTTCCAAAACTATGTACTTGAAAAGATGATGGAATGAAACAAACTTTTTGTCTGAAAAAATGTTACATTTTTATATCTCATACATTTCATACTTCGCACTGCATTGCATCATATTACACCTCAATGTAAATGAAATTGATTTGCTATCTGAAAATTGAACACTTGCACTGTAATAATCGGATAACAAACCCACTAACAGTAAAACGACCCAAGCAACCCACTGCCTGATTCTGAACACACAGCCCTTACTCCACTGGGGACTAATTTGCATACAGCCCATAACACAGTACTCGGTTCACTCTGCACACGGCAAATCTTGAACAAACAGCCCAATCTGACAAGACGGAATATGAAGGTGGAATCGGCTGAGACTGAAACACACTCAGATGCCCCAAATTCTCTCCTTTCTTCTTTTGCTTTGCCTAAATGTAGAGAATGGCACAGCATTCTGAGCACAAACGATTTTTGAAATTAAAAAGGGTTTTTCAAACCGGGGTATCGAACCTGCAACTGATCACAGCAGGAAAGACTCAAACAAAAGGTACGCGACTTGGACACAACGAGACACGCTCGGAAAAGACTCAAGACGAAAGTTGAGGTAAACAAGACAAAGACACGACACACGGACGTGTTTACAAAAACAAAAGACCTCAGATCTCGAGGAACCAGTTCCTTCGGGTATTATGCTTCCCACCCTTTCTGATTTGTGATTCTCACATCACTCGGCCCGCAGACTCGGTTTTTCTCTCCAAAACCCTATTCCTCACTCTTCTCTCGACTTACATCTCTCTATTCTTTATTCTCTCATTTTTTCATCCCTCCCCAGGTAATTGATAGATGAATAGGAAGTTGTGGGTTCACCCACAATACTGTCAGCTCGCGGCTATTTCTTCCGGTGACGTCTAGTTGAGATTCCGGATAGGGAAAGCTTCTTCCGGCGAACAGGGTGCCTTTCTGGCAAGTATGTTGATGGCAGGGGAAAGACAGAATACCTGACTCAACTGTGCCCCTAGTTCATCACTTTGACCATTTTTTGTTTTCTTCTTTCTAAAACAATTTTGACCAAAATGAGAGTCGGATTAACATACTTGTTCAATTTTTGATTTGAAAATCCTGCAAGTCAGGCTGTGAGCACTGAAAATTTTCCTTTTTGGGTCCAAGAAAATGGTCCAGTTTCGGAAAATAAAACAGTTTTCGAGAAAATAGTCAACCTCAGTAAAAATTTTCAAAAACTATTTTGCAAACAATCAATGCTCGATGAGCACAGAACTTACCCTCGAGATGCGCAACCTCGAATCAAAGGCAATGGAAAATTGCCCCTTGCTTAAAGGGGGTACATGGTAACGGAAAGTTGCCCCTGGTTTGGACGGCAACTCAGGGCAACTTATGGCAATGCATGGCAACGGAAAGTTGCCCCTTGTCTGGATGATGCCGCAGCATTTTGTAAACGGTCTTTATCAATGACGACTGAACTCCGAAGACGATGGTCTGAACCAATATATGGACACAGTCACTGTAAGAGCAATCGTGGCTGGACTTTAGGATGAAGTTGCCTACGTATCCCAAACATGGGAATCAAGCCTACGTAGTTCACGGTTAAGGTACAACCGAATTGTCGGATGCAGAGGAGGCAAGGATGATCAAAACCATTACATGGACTGAGGCGCTATGAAAGCGTTGGGGGCTGGACTTCAAGATGAAGTTGCCTACATATCCCAGACATGGGAATCAAGCCTTACGTAGTTCCGGTTAAGGTACACTCAGGTATTAACCTTCACTTTTAGGCTCTAACTTTTGCCAAGGTGCCCGATGCGGGTTTTCGACCTTGCGAGCTTCTTTTTCTTTTCTCTTCATTCTTTTTCATTTCTTTTCTTCTTTTTTTCCTTTTTCTTTTTTTTTCAATTTTTTTCAATTTTTGCATTTTTTGTTGTTTTCTTGTTGTTTTCTTGCTCTAACTTTTGCCTAGGTCGCCCTTCCGGGTTTTCGGCCCAGCGAGCCTCTGAAAGGGTAAAAGTGTAACAAGTCCATGCCAAATGGTTTTGAAATTGAAGCCCTCTGTATCCAGGAGAGTGACTACTGTGTTGATTTGCAGAAGAATCCATCACGGTTGCTTCACGAGCTTTTTCCAGTGAGATCTGACCTTCTTGATCTGGTTTTGGTGCCTCTTGCTCGAGGGCAACTTCAAATTGGGCCACACGGGCCTTACATGGCGGTTGCGGTTGACTGTTGAACGCTTTGAACGGATTCTAGGTTCGAAACAGATAGATTGAATCTTGAGGCTGAGAGCGATCCTAGGCTGCACAATCTCAAGAACGATTCCACACAGGTATTCACAGGACCTCGCAAAACATTTTGTTTTTGAAAGTTTTTACAAAAGCGACACATTGCTCATGCTGAAGATAGTGTGGAACCAATCTGGATCAAGCAGGGTCCTTCTCAGTACTCACGCTGACAGGCATGATTTCATTCATTAAAGGCTCAGCACGCCTCTCTTTCTCTCAGAATGATCAAAATTTCGCAAAACCTGAGGAATTCCTTCCTCTTCGTTTTTTATCACCGCAGTGTTCAAAAAGGGTTTTTGAAAAACTTAGGTCATTACAATGATTTTCAGGGCACAAGAGAGTAGGTAGAATGTACTGCCGTTCCATTCGCCTCCTCTGACACAACTAGCTCAAACTGAAAGCAAGCACGAAAACAAGATAGCCACAGCGGTTTCATTCAGATTTGTTGGTATAACCGGCTCCTCGGCAGAAACAGACTCAAAAACAAAAACGGGTAATTACAAGACAAAACGGTGTTCGAGGCAACAACCCCGGAATCACCTAGTATTCTATACAAAGGGGACTGACTCGCTACAACAAGACAGACCCTTAAGCAAAAAGATTGACTCAAGACAAAGAGATAGACTCAAAACAAAAGACTGACTCGATACCTAAGCCAAAATTTACAAAGCTAGCGTTCACAGATGCTCAAAAATGCGTGCCAGACGCCACATCCAAAATATACCAAATGCCGCCCGCAGGTGGTTCACTTTCTGATTACATACTCGCAGTATCTGTATCCTCAAAATCCAATAACTGGGTAGTAACGGACTTGGTTGAGGTGGGCGGGAGGATAACCTCGTTGTCAATCAAATCTTGCACCTCATGACGAAGGCAGAAGCAATTATCGGTAGCATGACCGGTTTGCTGGTGGTACGCGCAGTACTGAGCAGCATCATGTGTGGCAGGGAGATTCTTCGGGAGAGGTCGAGGCTCCAAAGGTTTAAGGTGCCCTCTTTCGGCAAGGATTTGAAGTGCCTTGGACAACGGCATGTAGAGAGCATGGAAGACCCTGCGTCCTCGGGGCAGGTATTTTAAAGCCTGAGCACTTTTGCTAAACGCACTAGCGAAAGGGTCGGCAGGCGCCACCTTGGCTTTTTGATCCTTTCCCGGTGCAGGGTTGGGAATGGAAGGAACTGTTCTGGCATGACGGGGTCTATCCCGGTTTTCTGACTGACTTGAACTACCCTCAGGTGGAGTGGGGAAAGCATCCTCCATAGCTTTTGTCACAACTGCAGATATCTGTTGCTTGTTCATCCCCCTGGCTTTCAAAGCCTCGACTGCCCACAGCAGCTGTTCGATGGGATCGGCATCTGCCTTCATTTTATCCTTACCTCTGGCCTCAGCCTGATCGAGGGTTTGGGTTGATGTTGATATGTCATTACCATAGCTGGAGGCCATCTCCGGTTGGCTAAGTTCAATCACAATTCGCCCCAACAGCGGGGGCTCCTGGGGTACAAAACTCCCGGCATATGATGCGGCTGGTGGCGAAGCTGACATCCCGTAAGCGAGATCCGCCACGGACCTCTGGAGATCACCTATCATCCCCATCAATTCAAATGTAGTAGGCTCGCGAGCCTGATATAGCTGGGGGGTCCAGACCGGGTGCGCAACAGGCGATCTGGGTGGATGCGGCACATCAACATTGGTCTCACTTTGTAGAGTGATTCCTTGATCCAACACAGCTGTCATAACCACGATCTCTTCTGAATTCTGCGTCATCGTAAGTCTTGCCTCTACAAGGGGGAACACTAACTATTCTGGAACTCTCTGAACTGAAAGGAAAAACAAGCAGGATTTCAGCCCAAACGGATCAAACACAGGTGCAGCCGAACAACTATACTCTACTACTGATCACTGTTCCCCAGAAATCACTGTCTCACAAAACACTGAATCGGATATCCACAGATATAACTGATTCTCGCAAACTGATACTGGTGCCCTCAGGCTTCATACTCAATCTTGCAAACTGATATGTGTGTTCCTGTAGAGATACACCCTAAAAGCACATAGCAAATAGAGAGAGCAAAAACACCCCTATGTTGGGGTAGGGTTTCCCTGTCCTATTTTGTCAAGAGCTAGGGTTTCACTACGCACACAGCGGTTTCAAACAACCTAACATCGGGTAAGCAACCTGTCCTAGTTTGGAATGGTCGCTATGGATTCCGAATATGCACTAGGTCGAATGGTCGAAAAGGGTGCCCCGGTAAAACCGGGGTTTGTGTTCCCATACTGGCAGAGCCCGCAACCGGTCAGCCTTATGGCGTGCTTTGACAAAGTCAAGCCTCCGGCAGACCGCTCAGGAATAGCAGATGGCCAACACGGTGTCCTAGGCGCACCAATGCACATGCAATGCAAAGAAACACATAAGTGTAGTCAAAACAAGATATCACGAGTTCAAGTCAAGCTCTCTAAACATCCCCAGCGGAGTCGCCAGAAAGTGTAACAAGCCCGCGAGGGACCTCGATGCTACAGTTCGGACTCGATTTTGTGTCATGGTTCTAAATCTGAACCAAAGAGTCCAAATCCGGCAAATCGTTTTGAGAAACAGATTTTTAGAAAAGAAGTGCCAAACATGGACTGCTTTGCCAGATACAGAGTCGCCACCTAAATATTTTTTAATGGGGGAATTTAGGAAACCCTGACTCGGTGCCAAAGGCCACGTGTCCGTCATCACCAAAGTTGCCTCGGCTCGGGAACTTGGGTACGATTGGGGAAGGTCAGCTATGAGCACCCCCTCTCGCCCGATCCGAAGATCGGCCTCTACTAACCGTGATATCCGATTTTGAAAACGTTATGTGTTCTTATTCCCATTATTAGCCTAGAGTTACTATGTTATGCGCACAGCAAACAAGTATAGACTAGATCGCCTAACTTGGAAACAAGCATTGCATATCCGTTTGTTTTGGAAAACGCTTTAGGATTTGCTACTCGCAAGTAGGCTAAAATACGGATTTCAATGAGTTGTTCCAACTCAAACAATCCAACCTTCACCCACAGGCATTCAGGCAGTTTAACATAAGCATCTAGCACATGGTAAGCATGCTGTCATGGCAACACTCACACGCATGCAAGGATGCTAAAGCATAAAATACTTACAAAGTACTCCGTGCCAAAACAAGAACATGTTAGCAATCAATGCATGATCCAAGTCCATGTTAAGTGCCTAATGCATCGCATACAAAATGTCACTAGAATAGGCTCGGCTAATCTAAGGATGACATGTGAAATGCACAAGTAGCATGTATTCAAATTTATTTTGAAATATAATGCAATTAGCATGATGCGCCGAGCCCGGTGCATGCAATACTGATGAATGGTGCACGCATGCATAGCATAAGGTATGCTAAATTAAACATGACCTAATACTAACCATCAAAGCATGTAAGTAAAAGGGAGAAAGAAGTGGGGGTTGGAAGACATACACGCACTCACCCACACTTATTACAAATTCGCCCTCGCTCGGAGGGACCGAAAGAATATACAAATAATGAATTAACTATCCTAGCTAATTAATTATTACAGGCCAACTAAATTAATTAAGCAAATTAATTAATCTAATAAAGCAATAAACAGCAGCCTCGGGGAGAGGGTTCGATGCATGCGTGCTCGGTTCCGCCCGGAAATCCACTATCATGCTCAAGATGCCTCTGTTTTCCCTGCTCTGCTCCTCTGATGACTGCCAGAGTCTCAGGGTTTGCTCTATGGATGCCAGGGAACACCACCGGCTGGGGGAGAACACCACCGGCCATGTAGAATGGTCACCGGCCACAAGCTTGATCCATCGGCCAACAATGATAGCCGGTCGGCACTAAATGTGGCCAGCCGGACAAAACCTCCTGCAGAAACTGACTTGACAGCAGCAGAGGACAATACTTGGCATGGCAATGCATTTCAAGCAATGTATGCACCAATCACACCCCATATCATGTTTATGACTCAAAGGGACATGAGCCTTGGTTCTCGGACCACCAATCGCACATTTCCATGCATGATGGCCTAAGAAGCCAAGTATGCATTTTTAATATGGAATGCAATGCACATAATCAAGCCAAGGGGGGACTTAACCTCTATCATAAGCAATTCAAGAGGCCAAGTACGCATGCTAATGTAATGCAACCTAAGCATGTTAACTAGGCATGCAACATGGCAATGCAAAGAGGCATACAAAATATGCAAGGCATGAGACAATGCAACCAATAAGCATGCAAGGCTAACGTAGGCATCCAAGCATGCAAGCCAATATGTGACTTCATTCAATCATGTAATTCCAAACATGCGACACACTCACCAATATGCTACAACATACAAGGAGCATATGCAACAAGCAAAGAGATGGACTTAAACATGATTTAGGCAGCCCTAACTAGGCCTAAAACAGTGGCCAAAAAAAAACTCAAGAAATGGGACCAAACACACATACACGCATGCACATGTTAATAGGCCAATACTTAAGCACATAAAGGCAACTTTTGAGCACACTTAAAAGAGGCAAACATGGACAAATGGCATGCATTAAACTCTGAAAATCATGCAAGAACATGGTGCCAAACCAAGCAGACAAGATAGGCTAAACATGCAACAATGGCCCAAAACTTAAGGCTAACAAGCCAAAATGTAAAGGAGCTATACAATACATGGCAAGTATGACTCAAGCAATTTAAAACAGAGCTAAAGCATACAAAAACATGAACTAAAGCTTCACGAAGCTAGGCCTAAAACATGCTAGAACAAGGGCTTACAACCTAAGGCATGTTAAGGCCTAAACATGGCATTACAAGGCATGTATGCTAAGCAAGCATGGTGTACCAAAACCAACTAAAAACAGAGGCATATTATGACATAATAAGCACAAAAATCAGTTAAGGCATGGCCAACACACACTTAAACATGGTGCTCCCTCAAGAGGCAAAAATAGCCCTTTTCAAGGACAACAAGGAGAGGGGGTGGCCCTCTCCTTCCTAGGACCTCAAGGCACCATCCTCACCTCTGAAATCCCTCAAGATTTCAGTGGTGAGGAGGCCCAAACACTATGGTCCCGGAGCTCACACAAAATGGCACAAAACAAGGGCCAAACAAGGCTTAAGAAGGGTCAAACAACCCCAAAGCTTAAAACACTCTTAACAAACTATTTAGAGGCCTTAAAAACAGAACTTTTATGTGTTATACACAAAGCTAAAAAACAGTTGCAAGATAGGCAAAAGTAGAATGCAAAAATGGGGAATAAAAGGACAAACTTCTTACCCTTGAAGACTTTCTTCACAAATGAAGCTCCAGCAGCTTCTTGAGGTTGAAACCAGCTCCAAAACACTAAAAACAACCCTCAAGGGCCTCAGCTCCAAGAGATGGTGTGATGGTGTGTGTTTGTGAGCAAAAATGAGACAAAACACACACTATAGAGATAGGATATAAACCAAACCCTAACCCTAGAACTCAAACCCTAAAAATGGCTATCTAAAATGTCTAACCCTTGCAACAAGAGAGAAAACCTCTCTTTATAGAGCTTTTTGTCTTGTAAAGCTTACAAGACAAGCCTCTAAAGAGAGAGATCCCTCCATACACATGTATGGAGGGAGTCAAATGCAAGCCAGCTGTGACAAAATATCTGCAAAAGCAGATGCACAGTAGTCGGCCGGCCAAAGATGCAATTGACCAAAAAAAGATAGCCGGCCGGCCATCTATAGTGCCGGCCGGCCAAACATTTGGCCGGTGGCCACAAAACACAGCCGTGGCCTCAAGCCTGGCCAGTGATGGTGGGGATGGTCTACAAGCCCTACCCTGCCTCTCAAAGGCAAAACACAAGTGTTTGGTCAAACCAACACAAACAGTCGAGTCAAGAGGTCCTGAGACGAGGCGCGCTGCCAAGGCTTCCGGGAACTCAAGACGAACACAAACAAGGGTGATCACTGAGTGTTCAATCAGTGACGTCCAAGTCTTGAGGACGGTCAAAAATGGGGTGTCTACACCAAGCTTCTTGAACAAGCAAGGACTTGTTTGAATCCATCCATACACGTGTATGGAGGATACACCAAGTGACCAACAGCTGGCACCAACTGGAAGGAAAATATCTGCAAAAGTAGAAAATGGGGGCTCGGCCAAAAAAATGGGCGATCGACCAAAAAGAGTGCCGACCGGCCAAAAATAGTGCCGACTGGCCAACACTGATGGCCGATAGAGAGGGCATGGCCGATAGGCATAGGGCCTGGCCGATGGGTTGTGGGGCTGGCTAACAAGCCACCCCCTTCCCTCAGAAACAAAACCACAAGCTCTTGGTCCACAACCAAGCACAAAACAGACAGGTTGAGAGGCTCCAAGGCAAGGCGCGCAGCCGAGACCTTCAGAAACTCAAAACGAACACGAGCATAGATGATCATCGAGTGTTCAAACGATGACGTCCAAGTCTTGAGGACGGTCAAAAATGGGGTGTCTACAAAGGAAAGGTGGCAAATCTAATTGATAAGGTTGGAAGGTTGGAAGCAACGTGTTCCTAATACTTGGGCCTCACGAATATGCAATGATTAGATTGGTGAGTCACCTACTTAAACCCCTTTCTATATAAGGGGCTTGAGGAATTGCACATGAAGGAAAAAAAAAAAAAAAACAAAAACAAAACAAAACAAAACAAAAAAAAGAAACAAAGAAATAGAAAATAAATAAAAGGAAGGAAGGAAGTTACTAGGAGAAGGCTTCGAAAAAATAGAGAAAAATAGAAAGTAAAATTAAAGGTAAGTTATATTATACCTTGAGCTACCATAAAATATTTTGTGTGAATTATGCTTATAAATTATATTAGCATTTTTAATTATGTTATTTATTTTATGAATCTTATTTTGTATAATAAGAAAACCCATGGATGCAATTGTTTATTTAATATGGTTTTGACAATGATTTGGTAAATGATCGTCTTAACAAATATTTTTCGTAAATACCACTACGGAGGTCCCATGCCTTGGGGGGACTTAAATAATCATTGGCCTTTGATTGGTCACTTTAGTGACCCTCTATTGTCATAGATCTATTGACCTTTGTTCTGTGCGGAGATAAATGCTACACTATTGTGGAAGCCACCTCTAGAATCCGTACAAGCCACCTCTTGAGTCCATACCTCTGTATTGTCATGAAACCAATGACCTCTATTCTGTTTTGCACCGTGGTTATAGATGTATATATTTTCGTATGATATCGTATGATTTCTGAATTAGATTACTGTTACCATATACGAATATGAGCAACTTATTTACTTTAATAGAACAGTATTCTAGTTTATCTATTTTAGCCTAAAGCTTATCCATGGTAATTTTCGGACCCTTATACTCTCTGTATAATATTTCTCATTATGTCATATGCTTATACCTGTTTACCAATTTTCAAGAAACGATGCAATTCAGAAATAGCTTTTGGAGAGTCTTAGAAGTGGGGATGTGGAATAGACACACAGAGCACTTTTATCGTATTTATAATTCTTTTCTTCATATGTAAATATTGGCCTTTAGTTCAATGAGTTTTTGTTATAAAAGTAATGATTATTTTGCTTCCTTCACTTAAATATTATTTCTGCTCTTGTTTATTTCTTTGTTTAATAATTGGTCGGAGGTAACTTTAGTTACTGGCCATCACGATACTTAACCCTTGGGTACGGAGAGCGAGTCATGACAAGTGGTATCAAAGCCTAGGTTTTTAAAATTATTTTTATCAAAGTATTGGAGCATAAGAAACATGCACAAATAGGATGGGGGAAACGTTGAGCTAGATTACAGGTTGTATTTAAACGAAATATTTGTATGGCAACAATCGTGGTGTATATAATTATGGTATTTTATTAAATTTTGTAATTAAGATGAGTTATTTGTTACTCTATATATAACTGTATTTATCTTTCATGTAGATGCTAAATAAGTTAAAGAAAAAAAAAATTAGAAACAAGTATACTAAATCTTTAAAAAGAAAAAAAAAATCATTTTGACTTTTAGAAGTGGGTTCAAATCTATTCAAAATTTATAAAGATACTAATTTTGGAACTATTTCCCATCAATGGAAAGTTCACGAATAAAAGAAATGGAAGTTTATCTCAAATTATTTCAACTTTTGCATATGATTCTGTCATTTCATTTCAGTCTCTTGCTTATTTGTGTTCACACACACACACACACACACACACTCTTATATATATATATATATATATTGTGTTTTCAGAAACAAAACCTATGAAAAGTGTTTAAAGTCACCCGATGTTTCTCATTTTGGCCCCAAAATAGTTTTTGACAAATAAATAGTGAGTTGTTTTTGGTAATTTTCTCAAAAATAGTTTTTGTAAATAGTTCGCCAAAGAAATTTATCTTCCTAGAAAATAAAACCAGATTATAAAGAAAATCTATTGTCATTGAGTTTCTTTGAACAACTTCCCTGATAAGTCGAACAAGATTGCCCTCATAAGAAACAGAGTAGAAAACAAAAATCAAAATCAAAATCAGATTGCCATTGTGTTGAGTGACTAACTAGTGTAATGATTTAACACCTCATGTTATTGAAAATAGTTCTATTTAGGTAGTAGTATAATCGTAATAAAGTTATATTTTATTTTGTGATAAATAATTTCAAATTTTGAACCTTAAGAAAATCACGCACTTGTGGATGACTCCGGAATTCTTGGTAATTTTTTTTGAGATAATGATTTAATAATATTTTATATCAGATTAATCATCAAATTTATTCTTGATATATACATATATATATATATATAATATATTTATCAGAGTGCGCAGGGGATAGCTTACACGTATGACAACTTTCGAGGATGAAATTTTTAAAAAAGAGGGAATATTGTAATAACCCGAAAATTTAAGTTGTCCCTTAAATTTTATATTAGTATTATTTAATTATAAATGAGAAAACAAAATATAATATATATATATATAGTAATATAATTAGCAAAAAAAATTAAGGTTATTGTGTATTATCAAAAAGGTAATAAAATAATTTTTGGGCCAAATGGTGATTAAAGAAAAGGTGGCAAATCTAATTGATAAGGTTGGAAGGTTGGCAGCAACGTGTCCCTAATACTTGGGCCTCATGAATATGCAATGATTAGATTGGTGAGTCACCTACTTAAACCCCCTCTATATAAGGGGCTTGAGGAATTGCACATGAAGGGGGAAAAAAAAAAAAAAGAAACAAAGAAATAGAAAATAAATAAAAGGAATGAAGGAAGTTACTGGGAGAAGGCTTCGAAAAAATAGAGAAAAATATAAAGTAAAATTAAAGGTGAGTTATATTATTTCTTGAACTACCATAAAATGTTTTGTGTAAATTATGCTTATAAATTATATTAGCATTTTTAATTATGTTATTTATTTTATGAACCTTATTTTGTATAATAAGGAAAACCCATGGATGCAATTGTTTATTTAATATGGTTTTGACAATGATTTGGTAAATGATCGTCCTAACAAATTTTTTCGTAAATACCACTACGGGGTCCCATACCTTGGGGGATTTAAATAATCATTGGCCTCTGATTGGTCTTTTTAGTGACCCTCTATTATCATGGATCTATTGACCTATGTTCTGTGTGGAGATAAGTTCTACATGATTGTTTGGAGCCATCTCTAGAATCCGTACGAGTCACCTCTTGAGTCCGTACCTCTGTATTGTCATGAATCCATTGACCTCTGTTTTGTTCTGCACCGTGGTTATGGATATATATTTTCGTATGATATCGTATGATTTCTGAATTAGATTACTGATACCATATAAGAATGTGAGCAACTTATTTACTTTAATAGAACAACATTTTATTTTATCTATTTTATCCTAAAGCTTATCCATGGTAATTTTCTGACCCTTATGCTTTTAGTATAATATTTCTCACTATACCATGTGCTTATAGTTGTTTACCAATTTTCAGGAAACGATGTAATTTAGAAATAGTTTTTGGAGAGTCTTAGAAGCGGGGATGTGGAATAGACACATATAGCACTTTTATAATATTTATAATTCTTTTCTTCATATATAAATATCGGCCTTTTGGTGAATGAGTTTTTGTTATAAAAGTAAAAGATCCAATGATTATTTTGGTACCCTCACTTAAATATTATTTCCACTATCGTTTATTACTTAAGAATTGGCCGGAGGTAACTTCAGTTACTAGTCATCATGATGCTTAACCTTTGGATACGGGGAGCGGGTTATGACAGACTATCGAAGGCTAGGGCTGGCTGTCGAAGGCTAGGAAGAGGTGGCCTAACAGTCGATGATGGTGGGTACGAGAAGGGACAACCAATGAAGGTAAGAACCTTGCTTTGATACCAAAAAGAATGAATTGATTTACGTTTGAATGATGTAGAGCCATGCATATATATTGAAACAATATTACAAAATAGGAAATGAAACTATAAATGCACTAAACCTGTGTTTTACACAATCACGGATTTTATACACACTACTATAATTATAATATTGTTATTTTCTAAATTCAATATAGTTTTGGCTTCTTTTCATGGATGTATTTATTGATACCTGTTTTGTATTATGCTTGAATACATCAATAATTTTTTTTTTCTACCAATAAAAAAAATGTTGAGATCAAAGTGACTTGTACATATCTAATGCTAGAATCCTTAAAATTTGACTACCAAATTTCCAATACTATCTTATGTCACCAATAAATAATTAGTGAAAGACATGCCAGGTAGGGCTCATTATACCAATGGGCGCATTTTATTTTATTTTTTTGGTTATATAGGATATCCTGGGCTAGCTTACTCGCACCAGACTAAATCTCTACAGTCCGAACAAACCTTCCGAAATAGGGCTTACGCCTTGCTGTCCGTGGCCTTGAAGTATGCATTTGCTGACTAAGGGATTTGAACTTGAGACCTGGGAGGGAGCAAACCTCCATGCCCAGTCGTCACCCACTAGGCCAACCACCATGTGGTTAAAATGGGCGCATTGGTAACAGTATCAGATGTCATTTTAGATTTGATAAAATTTGATCATTGTAACGATACGGTATATAAATACAACTAAGGGAACATACACTTTATTTGAAGAACAACTTCCAAATTGGAAGCACTTGCGTAATGAAACTAAAAAAATTTTTTGGTTCCTCTATTTTATGTTTTGGGCAAATTACCTATACCTCCCTTGAACGAAATTACAAATTCCCCCCTAAGGTTTCAAAAATTACATCCCGTCCCATCGCAATTAACGACGTTAACGGATATTATAAATTGACTAAAATGCCCTTTTGACGAATAAGGGAAAATTAACTACACCCCCTTGAGGTTTAGCTAAATTACAGATTCCTCCCAAAGGTTTAGCAAAATTACAAATTCCCCCCTGAGGTTTAGCTAAATTATCATTTTTAAATAAGTTATGAAATGCAAAATTAAAATAGAAAAACACTTGTCACACTACAAAAAGTTACGGTTTTAAAGACCAAAATTTAGGAACAAAACAATTTTTAGGGGACCAAATATTTTTGTTACGAAAAGTGTTATTATATTTTTAGCAATGAAAATTGAACATTAGTGATTAATTATTATCTTTTTGGTATCAAATTTTTTGTCTCAAAAAATAAACCATTTGAGACCAAATTATTTTGTTCCTAAAAGTCTATTTATTATTGACATTTTTGAAATTTTATTGCTAAAAGCCTTATTTTTGACTTTTCAAGGCAACCTTTTCAAGGCGATTTTATTGCTAAAAATCGGTCAATAAAACTCTTATATGTTGTAGTGTCAGATGGTGAAAATATCATAAAATTAACAAATAATTAAATAAGTTAAAAACACAAGAAATGACTTGTCAAAAAATTCTTAGAATATGTTTGGTTTGATTTTTGGAAATTTAAAAAAAATTAAAAATTAATTCAGTTAAGAAATAAAAAATAAAAATTATTTTTATTTTTATATAATTTTATCTTTTGAGTGGTTAGAAATAATTTTTACAAATTAAATATATTTTTTCATATTTATTTTTATTAAATTAGTTTTTTTTTTTAAATTCTAATTTTTTTTTCTAAACAAAAAATCAAACATGGTTCTAAAAATTAAATTTTTTTTTCCATCTAACGTAATTCTTTTGTAAATTTTGTTGATTTATCAAAGGGATTTCAGTAGGGGCAATATCGTCCATCAATTTATATTTTGGTGATATCAGCTAACCATTTTTAACGTTTAGTTAATAGTAAGGGTTAAATTTTTATGCAAATGTTAGGTTTTATTCTTGGCAATCCCGTTTGACAAAACTCTTTTGAGTTGTAATTTTATTCGCATTTTTATTTCAGTGAGGCTATGAGTTTATTAGATGCGAATCCAACCCGAATCGAGCTTTGCGGAGAAGTTTGTGATGTTAATGCTTTCAAGATTGCCACTTCGCTGATTATTACGGGGGTCGAGCTGACCGGGAGTAAAATTCAAAATTCAAAATTGCATTCAAAATTGCATATCAGCGGTTGCTCGCTCGAGCCAAGGAGTGCCCGCTCGAGCTAAGACTTTCTCGCTCGATCCAAGGAATGCTCGCTCGAGCCAAGGATTGCGTCCATACAAAAACCTGAAGAAGTGTATTCCTCGCTCGAGCCAAGGATCTGTCGCTCGAGCCAAGGCACTAGTAGAAATCATGAAAATTACTCTCCTCGCTCGAGCCAGTAAATCTTCGCTCGAGCGAGCCTCAGAATCCGGATTTCTCAAGGAGTTTGTTTTCTTCCCAATCTAGGATTACTTTTGGTTCTCTATAAATACTTGGTTTTCTCCCAAAACTAAGTAATTTATTGAAGTCCTCCAGATCTTCTTTTTGGTTCTTAAAGGTTTATATCTGGGGATATTTTGATTTTTCTTTGATGTTTTATTGAGTATTCAACTCATGGTTTAAAGAGAGTACATCAAAGATTTGTTTGTTATACACAAAAGAGAGAGTTGTTCTTCAGTTATGAATTCTGAAGAATTCGAGCCTGAAGCTTTGGTGGAATCCGGAGTGGCTCATCAGAAAGACAATTCCGTGCTGAAGATGGGGTTGGAAGAGGCACATAGAGGTTGGTTCAATTAGGCGTTGTGAATTCGCTAGATAATTGAGAGTATACCTGTGTAATTCCTTTAAATCTTCTTAGTGGATTGTTCTTGTGGCAGTTGCCCGTGGTTTTTTTATCACAATTGGAAGGTGTCCAATTGTGGTTTTTCCACGTAAAATCTTTGTGTCTCTTTCTTTTGATTGTTTGATTGGGATTGTTTTATTCCGCTTAAAATTGATACATAATCACAAATCAACATCTAGGAGGTTTCTAGATTTTTCAGCAAATATAAACCTCGGGGGGAGGGGGGGGATTTAATTTTTGAAACCTCAAGGAAATCTATAATTTAGCTAAACCTCAAGGGAGGTGTAGGTAATTTGCCCTTATTTTTTATTTGTTGATTAGCAAGGAAAAATTTTTATTAATGGAAAATCAAAGTACAAAACATGAGATGATAAATGATACATCAATAAAATAGTGAGTAACGATCCCAACTAGGTTGGCACCGAATAGAAAGCCCTAATCATATGCTAGTATAATACCAAAAGTTGGTAAGAGACCAACCAAAAAGCTCCACCCCAACCACCACTAGCTATGCAACAACACACAATACAAATACCTATACCAAACATTCCTTAACGGAGGTAATCAAACCTGCATCCAAACCCATCCAGCATCCAATCAACTAAGCACAACATACATCTACTAGTGAACAATGGCTCACAAAACTTCCACTATTACAAAACCCACTAATAATGAAAAAGAGAAGTAGAGACAGAGAGCATCCTTTGTTGATCCCCCCGAACAACAACAAATGAGCTCACCTCATATGTGCCCAGTCATTTTAATATACTTGCAAACACTATTACATTTGCTGTCTTGAGGCCAAATTTGGTAGCCAGCTTGAATGCCACTGAAAACTAGAGCTAATAATGCACCCAATAAAGCAAGAAAGCTCCACGGGCTCTTGAAGTATCTGTGCTTGAACTGAGCAATGAAAGCCTTCCCTTTGTTATCCTAGTGACTTTGAATTTCCTTTTTCACACTTGCGTAGGCACATGGGTGTGGCACCAAATCTTTGCCTATCTTATTGAAGAGAGTAGATACTTCAACATCACTACCAAGACAATTTTGTAGTATATTAGCCGATCTCAACGCCTTAACATCGTTTGGATTATCTCCATACATTTCATAGGCTATCAAGTTCAAGAACTTTGCTTCAGTTGAGTCATCAACTGTCAAGGACGGAACTAGGATTTCATCATCGGAGGGGCCAAAAGACAAATAAAAATTTTCAACATATACATAAACACATATATATGTACAGTATGATATATAAATTATATCTCACTACAACAAAATTGAATTTTTATGGCTTGCAATGCATGCCGTAAAAACTCTTTCACAGCATGCACACAAATGCCATTATATGACATACCGTGGAAAGTTGAGCATCATTTACGGCATACAAGTAAAGTTGTAAAAAGTAATAAATTAAGCATTAATGACATACGTTGTATGTTGCAGATAACTTTTTACAACATTTTTGTCATGCCATAAATCATCATACTTTTCGTGGCATAATTTTGCATGCCGTAGAAGGTTATTTTTAATATATTTATGGCATATTTTGTATGCCGTATATAATATTTTATGGCATTTTCTAGCATGTCATAAATCATCACACTTTTCACGACATAATTTTGTATACTGTAAAATGTTATTTTTAATATATTTATGACATATTTTGTATGTTGTATATATTCTTTTACGGAATTTTCTTGCATGCTATAAATCATCATACTTTTCACGACATAATTTTGTATGTCGTAGAATGTCATTTTTAATATATTTATGACATACTTTGTATGTTGTATATAATCTTTTACGACATTTTCTTGCTTGTCATAAATCATTACACTTTTCATGACATAATTTTATATGCCGTAGAAGGTTATTTTTAATATATAATATATATACAGGAATATAACCTTGCCTAATAGTATGTAAACAGTAGCTTATAAAATGCAACCTGTTAACAAACCAAGCAGAAGCAACAATTATGAAGTAAGCAAAAAAAAATCTAATATCCATATGCCAAACAACCTGCATACTAACTTTCATCCTCAACTTCTATCATATCAAGCTGATAACAACCGCAAACATACAAATCAAAAGAAAGTATCCAAATCATAAAATTCACTAATCTCTAAAATACGAATTTAAACATCCAAAAAGTATAACTACAAATAGTAAATCAATTAGCCTAATATTTAGTCCAAAAGAATGAATTGACTAGGCCATGCAACTGTACTTCCTATTGCATCTTGAAGATCATACATCTCATGAGTAAAACGAAACAACGGCACGTTGACTGTTACGTGGTTCACCCATACTTTCCAACACAAAGGTCCAAGAGTCACATGATGCACCTTTGACTTGGGATCCCTTGATGCAATTTGGCCTTCTGCAACCACCAAGTTTGTCCTTCCCAATGCAACAACTTGCATTTGACATTCTCTAAGCTCGACACACCATTACTTTGATCCTACAAAAATTAAGAGTATATAAGCATACTGCATAATATTCATCCCATTTACCAAGTATTAGTTCAACAAAGGAAATGAAAGTGTCAAAAAGCTTCAAGGAGAACTCACTTATATATGTCATCAACGTCAGAAAAGAAAATTTCAACCTGACGAATACATATTTTAAGGTGGTCACACACTTATAAGCCTACTCAACCTGATGAATTTATAAAAACTAAATGGACATTCTAATTCAAGTGGATCTCTAATAAGTCCCTTAGTTTTTCACTAAAGAACACAAAAAGATGATTTTGGAGTCCTCATTATGAGAGTTATATTAAAATAAATAAATAATAATAAAACATAGATCTGAAAGTGTAAAAAAAGCTATAATTAAAAAAATTGAGAAAACGGGTTCTACCCAAGCAGATGAAATAGGTAGCCCACTCTCCCCTACTTTTTCTTTCTTTCTCAAAGCAAATTGCCATTCACGTTTCAGTTGGATGAAAACCGTGCTAGAAACCTATGTATGCCGATGCAGGACAAGAAATATATTATTGCCCACCAAGACTATCGTATGTGGCACACAATTCTGTGTCTTTTATCTTGATACATAAGATTATGCATCAAAATTCACGTATTTCAAAATAGTCATCATTTCTTACAGTTAAGAATGCATTGAATTAGAGAATACAACCCTAAATGGAAGAAACACAATCGTGTTCCTTCTGAGACGATTGAGCTATTATCCAAAAAGCATCACCATTTTTCCTTGGTTTTCTTACCCAATATACGGACTCTCCTGAAAGTAACAACTAAAACTCATAATCCAAACTCAAGACAAAGCATTCTTACTATTTATTTCAGCTTTTGCCTTCTGTTGCTTTGCCTAAAAATTTCTTCCTCCTAGCTATAGCACAGTTCTCAATGCTCAAAAAGTAATAACAATAATAAGATCAGCAGTACAGTTGAAACTGCATTTGGCTCTAGATAGGGGCTGAAATTGTATATAGCTCTGCATTTTGAAGATTTGTGATTCTTTTCCTCATATTTATTGTCATTATTTATTGTCATTTACTATTACTACTACCAGTTATATTTATTTAATTCTCAATGAATAGAGCACTAAAATTGGTTAAAGGATTATTCTACCAAACCATGTTATTTTAATAACAGATCTTTCAAACTCAAACTAATGCAATTTGGAATTTGTTTTCCAAACCCATGTTTTGAAAATATGATTTCACTAAAGTTTTGTTTTCAAACTATGACTTCAATCATAAAAATTAAGACTTCTGAAAAGAGCATAACTTACCGTATCTAAACCAGTTGGAAGGATTGCAATTGAAGAACCAGGACGTTTAGATAATTTCATAACTTCAATGCTTTCAGTAACTGAACCAACTTCATTCACCTAAAAAACCATAGAAACACTTCATTAAGCATATAGCTACCACATAATTCCAACAATTAAAGACATAAAGAGTAGATAAAAATGTTTTGAAAATACTATTTTCACTCACTGAAGTTGGAAGGTTGTCATGAGGAGTAGATTGGAGTAGATGAGAGCTTCTTTGGGAGGGATTGGTACCCTATAATCAAAGATAAACATGCAAGTGATTTAAATATAAAATAACAAATGATTTGAATCAAAATTTACTTGAATTAAATCATCAAACATTATATTATCATGTTTAGCTTTTCCTCTTACGTCATTTTGCCTTCTTTCTTTAATAAGCATGGCTCTTATCTCATCGAGTTGTCGTTCTAAGTCCAGCACCTTGCCTTCAAGTTTTCTCACGTGCTCATTTTGGTGTACTAGTGCATCAACCTTAAATGGTAATGCCCCAAATCCCAGCCCTCGTACACTCCCACGACACTCGTGACCAAAAGTATGAAAAATTGCATCATCTTTTATAGATTTTGGACCATCATCAGTAGAAGCCTTATGAAGTTCTTGAACCTTTTTCTAAAAATATAAAGCATGTCTTAATAAATTGATGTGAATGCAAATTTTAATACCAAAAAAAAATAAAAAAAATGAAGTAATATTGGTACTACAGTTGCATCAAACACTTCTTTCATGGATTTTCCTTCCTTGCTCATATGCCCTTTAATCCAAACATCAACTCTTGATATGGATGATGGTGCTCGACTTTCTCTTCTCTACAAAATAAAATAGAAAATGAAAATTAACATGATTAAAAACAATCTCATAGTAACCATACTTCATACCCAATTTACAAAATTACTTAAATCACTCTTAAATTTACCATTTTATCATCTAATCATGCATAACCTTTACGACTCATGGTGTGAAAGAGGGTTTGCTTTTTTCTCGTTGCCCTAATTTTTTACTCTTTGCCTACATATACAAAAGAAGAATGTCACAATTTACATGATTAATAATTCATAATTGAATCACTATGAGAAAATTTGTTGGTCTAATTAGTTCATAAAAACTAGAGAGTTTCTATGAGGAAACTTACCTTAAATTCTTTGGAAGTTCATTGTTTCACAAATGCTTTCTATTCAACCATTTCTACATTATCAGGTTTGGTGAGGACAATATTGTGTGCTAGCTTAGCACTTTTACCAAGAGGTCTTATTTTTCATGGTAGTTCAGATTTGTGTGAGCGCCATAATCTGCCAAACTTTTGCATGATGTATTTCCTATGGCAATCATGTATTTTGAATCTAAGCTGCATTTGCATTTAAACAAAAATTTAGTGATTAAGAAAAAAAACTTGAGTTGATAGTATAATAATGAATTAAATAAATATATGTTACCTTCACACAAGCCCATAGCTTGTCTTTGACCTCTTCTGGAATATCAAGCCATCTCTCTATGGTTATTGGCACCATCTCTCGTGCCAAGATCCCTTCTAAAGTCGATAGTTTAACTGACTCAGGTCCCACAGGCTGATTCCTTTCATTGAAGTCAATTTCATCACACTTTTGTTTTCCTTTGTCATGCATCTTTAACTTTGATGCCCCCCTAGTTTTCTTCTTTGGTACTTGAGTGGAGTCTACAACTCCTTCCATATCATGTGATTCAACATGTGGAGAAGTAGAACACTCATCTGAAATTCTAAATGATGCATTTCTTCTTTCATCCATTGTCGCAGCAATTATAACTTCATGCTCCTTTCTAATTCTTTTCTCAGCTTTTTTTGAACTCTGTGAAATACATAAGGAAAAATAAGAAATAATTGGACAACAATTGGTTATAAATTCAATTTTATGTTAAATGAGAAATAAAGTACCTCTCCACTCATCTTGCTAGTTGACAAGAGAACGATTCAACTGTTAATAAGAAAATGGGCATTCACAATAACAATCAGATCAACAACAATAAACCTGAGTTATTGCAAAGAAAAACAAATATCAATATCAGCCACCTCTGAACTTTGATTTTTGTTTGTGAACAAAAGCTAAACACAAAATCTAAACACAATGTTGAAAGGAAAAATAACTTCAAAGTGAAATTAACTTCAAAGAAACTGGTGCTGGTGATTTTTGGGTTGAAGATATCCTAGAAGCTGGCTTACTAGACCAAATTGCGCTGCCACTTAAATCAAGTATTTGTTGTTGCCCATGTTCCAGGAGTTGAGTATTTGTTGGTATATGGATATGTCCTGGAGATGGTTGTATTTGCTTTCTACTGAGATTAAAACTTTAGCTGCTGAGAAGGATTTATGGGATTATTAATGATTATAGAAGCAGATGTCATGGACTTTTAGTGGAAATATGAGTGAGAATTTTCAGGAAGTTGTAAATTAAAAATGATCCATGGGACAATCATTTGCATAGAACAAAAAGCCATGTAGATTTTGATTTTGGTGTGCTGTGCCTTTGTGACTTGTATTTTTTCTTAGATTCTTTCTTTTTGGAGGAATTTTTGTCCTCCTTAATCCTTATGTACCTCCTATCCTTTATTCAATAAAATGTTTTGTTGCTTTAGAATATCAAAATGTGATCAAAGAAAAACTTTAAGATTGAATTTTAAAATTAAATTTATAATTAACATTGATGTATAACCATTGGCTGTAAGGAGATGCATCTTAAACTTCAAATCCAAATCAACACATACATAATGTAACCACAAGCCATCTTGCACCTAGGCAGTAGGCACAACGACATATAATTTTTTTTTTTCATAGAATTGAAGTTCAAAAGTTGAAGATACAAATCTATAAAATATTTTTTAGTTGACTTGTAGGAGCCCTTGATAAAAGAAGAGGTGCTATGTCTACATAAATTTTTGTGCCATTTCCTATGTTATTTGGTATGTCTTATTTTCTTCAAGTTTAAAATGATTTTTTGTCCTTTGTATTATGCTCTGTAGGTTGTATTTGTGAAACTTGTTTCCTGTGTTCATATATCAAACTATGCTTTTATCCTATGTTTAAATGTATCATAGTTTTGAAAGTTTGGTCTAAAGATCCAACATGTATACTTTTCTCAAAAGGATATAGACAAGGAAATGTGCACTAAAATTATATAGAAATTTTAGTATATTCACCTTACAAGTATATTCACTCATATTAACTTGAAAGAAAATAGCTAGTGAAATTATATAGAAAGGAAAAAATAAAAAGAACGACAAGTAAAGGAGAACTAGTCAAGCCCAATAAGCATTTGGTTATATGAAAATCAAATGTTCCTACTTCTCATTAATCATGCAACACTTCCACACCTTCACAATCCATCCCCACGTAGTGCTCATCTTCATCATTAGTATTTGCACCAAGTCTAGATGCATCTAAAGGTGCAAATGGCATATAGGCATCTTCATCATACATATCCAAATCATGAAAGCCTCTTGAAGGTGCTTTAAGTACAACTTCCCAACTAGATGTATCACTATCCCTCAAATAGAACACTTGTTTTGCATGTGATGCTAGAATGAATGGATCTCTCTCAAATGGATTTCGTCCTTTTTAGATGTTGACCAATGTAAATCCATTTTCAACTTTGACACCGTTTCCAGTAGTTGCCCAGTCACATTTAAATAGTGGAACTTGAAATTTGTAGTAATCCAACAAAATTATGTCTGTGATAACCCCATAGAAATAGATTTTTTCAATAACTTGTGCAATGTCTTTCTTACTAAATCGACAAATAGTTTCTACTTCAATGGAAACACCGCTATTTTGTGTGGACCTTTGGACATCACTTGTATGAAAGCGATGCCCATTAATGACATAGCCTAAATAAGACGTTGCATGCTTTCTTGGGCCAACTGCAAGCCATTTCAATGTATCTGAAACCTCAGTACCACATGATTGAATCTTTGCTTTCAACCACTGAGAAAAAGTGTCCATTTGTCTAGAATGTAGTAGAGCGGCATCCCTCAAGAAACGTCTGTCCAAAAGCGTAAGCTCCTCCACGTGCATTCTAATAAGGAAGGCAAATTGTGAGATAAATATATCATATAAACACTCAATTAGTAATAGATATTTATGATGTCATACTTACTCTAAATATGGTTGGACTTCAGAACTGTTTATCAACACACAACAATGAGCAATTTGTAACATATCATCAGGTATCATGATTGAATTCCCCAATGTAATCGAGCATCCTTCTAGTATTGTTTCATTTTCAAATTCTTCATTGCGGTTATGTCGAGCGCCTATTTCAGCTGCTTGCTTCATGTACCCACTACAAAATTGCATGCACTCTTCAGCTATATAGCATTCCGCTATGCATCCATCAGGTCTTGCACGATTCCTAACATATCCCTTAAGTATCTTCATATATCTAGACCATAGCTTTTTTGACAAATACATCAATAGATATACATAATGAAAAGTGATATACACCTCACCTTTCAAATGAGTACATCCAACGAAATTGCACTGGTCCACATATGCGAGCTTTTCGTCCTAGATGGATTGTCAAGTGAACTATAATGTCAAAAAATGATGGAGGGAAGAACCTTTCCAACATACATAAAGTCTCAGCAACATCTTCTTCGAGTAGTTCTAATTTATTCCTATCAATCACTCTTTGACACAATTGATTGAAAAAAGTACACAATCGGAATATTGCATTCCTTGGTCCCTCTGGTAAAAGTCCTCTCAACACTGCTGACAACAACTGTTGCATCAAGACATGACAATCATGTGACTTGAGGCCTATCAGCTTGCACTCTTCTAATGAAACACAATTAGCAATATTAGAGCTATAACCATCAAGCAACTTTAAATCATGTAATCTAGAACAAAAGATCTACTTCTCGACGGTGGAAAATAAAAATGAGTCCCTCTGTCCTCCGCATGCAATTTGTGTCTAATGCCCATTTCTTCCAAATCTTTACGAGCTTTAAGGCCATCCTTTGATTTCTCCTTCACATTCAATAGTGTGCCAATGATACTTTCGCAAACGTTCTTGTCAATGTGCATTACATCCAAGTTATGACGCAAAAGTAATGCCTGTAACATCAATCAAATATTCATTCTATAAAAAATAAGAATAACAAATTCAACTAATTTTGAAAATAGGAATTCTACTTTCTTTAGACTTACATCCCAATATGGTAAATTGAAAAATATGGACTTTTTCTTTCATGGTTGAACGCAAATTGGTTCTTTTTCTTTGATGATCTGGGACTTTTTCCTTTTTCTCTCCTTTGTTGCTTTTCTCCAATTATTTTCAATGTCTTTAACTACACCGAAAACATCAGATCCATTTAATGATTTAGGCTTCCCTTGAAGTTCTTGCTTTCCATCGAACCAACTTATTTTCATCCGAAATGCATGGTCGGGTGCAAGAAATCACCTGTGGCCCATGTACACAGTCTTTTTACTATTATTCAACCATTGTGAACATGTGTCAATGCTACATATTGGACAAGCAACTTTCCCCTTTATGGTGCATCCAGCTAAGTTTCCATAAGCTGGAAAATCATTTATTGTCCACATCAAAATAGCCTTCAAATTAAACTTGAAGTTATTGGCTGCATCATAAGCCCTGACACCATTAGTCCATAATTCTATTAGGTCTTCTACAAGTGGCTCTAAATAAACATCTATTGTTGCTTGGTTGCTTTGGCCCTGGAAATAGTAATGTCAACATGATATTTTCCTTTGCCATGCATAACCATGGGGGAAGGTTATATGTAACTAACATCACTGGCCAGCAACTATACTTTGAGCTAAGATTGGCAAAAGGATTAAACCCATCTGTTGAAAGACCAAGTCTAAGATTTTGTGGATCTGATGCAAAAGAAGGCCACTTTTGATCGATTGATTCCCATGCCAATGAGTCAACTGGATGTCTTATCTCTTGCCATCTTGGCTTTTGTGAGAGGAATGACACGTTAGTTGCTTTGCCCTCCCTTGTGACTTGAACATCCTTTTAAATCTTGGTATTATTGGAAAATATCGCAACACCATCGCAGGAACCACCTTTTTAATCTTCTTAGTGCGTTTATCTACTTTCCAACGTGAACAATTGCATTTCGGTCACGTCTCCTTAAGCTCTAAATCTTTTCTAAACAAACAGCAATCATTCACACAAGCATGGATTTTTCATATCCTAGATCAAAGGCTTTGAGCATCTTTTTTGCTAAATATATAGATTTGACAAGCATGTTATCTTCTGGTAGCATATCAGACACTATTCGAAAAAGTTCATCAAAGCTTTCATCAGAATGATCATGTGCAGCTTTATGCTTGTATAAAGCAACAATTGCTGAGAATTTAGTGTACTTTGTATACAAGATGGAATAAAAATGAGATATATATTTTTTTATACTGGGGGGCCATTTTATGTATAAAATGAGATATATATTTTTAAAATGTCATAACAAATCGTATTTTTCATAGAAACAGAGGGGCCATGGCCACCCATAGTCTTCTCCTAGTTCCGTCTCTGTCAATTGTTATTGTGGGAAGTTCAAGCCTCTCAAAGTTACAAAATGAACTAAAGTTAATATCCGTCAAGCAACTACTCTTCTTGTTCTTCTTAACATGGATCCCAATATCAATGAGCTCCTCAACATTGCGAAAAGGGTATCGATTTGATACACAAAGTTCAACATGTTTGTAACCTACAAGTCTTTTGTGCAGAACATCTAGAAGATGCAAAGGACATAGCTCTTCAATATTCTTGCCTACATTTGGTGCCATAATGCTATCAGTGATGAACATATCAATCATTTTCATCGTGTAACCTTTTGAATATATTCTTTGGTCATTAATAAGTTCCTTGAGGACAAGGAAGGGAAGTTGATTCTCCAACAAGAACAAGTCCTGTTGTATAAAGGCTACATTGTGGTTTTTTATTTCAACCTTATGTTCTTTTCGCTCTGTGACATAGTTAATGAGATACAAAATAAAGCAACCATCCATGAGCATCATCCTTATGAATTCATCATCATTGTATTCATCAGTTGATTTCTCTTCATAGCAATCCCTTAATTCCTTGACGTTCTGGAAAAGCCACTCGTGTAAGTCTTCAACCAACTATTGGTCATCTGAGACTAGCTTACTTGTGATTCTACACTTGAGCTCTTGCATTTGTTGAAGTCTAAAGTTGCTATGATCATGGTGATATGGACCAACGGAAACCACCCTTGGTGCATAGTTATATATTCTGATAATTCTTAGTCTTTCAAAGCATTTGTGGAACCCTTTGGATGCACAATGGTTTTGGATTTTGAGATTGGCTTGCTTAATTCACATTGACAAACTAAATTAGCAACCAAATCAAGGTAAACAATAATACAAAATATATATATGATGATAAATGTAGAGAAAATTAGTCATAACTAATGAAAAAAATTATATAATTTAAGAGTGCATATGGTAAGAGTGTGTATAGTTGAATTTCCCAACATTTATGTACAAGAAATGTAGAGCTTTTATTGTATAATGCAAATTACATCCATTTGGAGTTCCAATGTTTAGATCAACTTTTTGGATTCAATTTTGAGTGAAATCTTGTGTTTTGTTGATGATGAAGCTGATTCTGTACCTTGTTCAAAGCAATTGAAGTGAGTTTGTCATCTTATATGCAATGGGGGATATAAAAAAAAATTTTAATTTCATGAAAATAGTTGAAAATTCTACAATCTTGATACCTCTGTTTGCCACTGGTTGCTCTATCTCTTTTGGTTGTGTTTGGCTTTGGATTAATGAAAGATTTGTGAAAGGAAAAGTTTAAAAAAAAAAAAAAAAGAAAAAGAAAAAGAAAAAACTTTTATCTTATTCAATTTCCACTTTCCTTTTCTTTTCCCTCCCAAGATGCTGTTGTGCGGAAAGTTTCTAGAAAGCTCATTCACAACAAGATAGTTGATGACTTTGAATATGAAATAGAAGAACTATACAAATTAAAGAGAGAAAAATAACTACAAAACCGAAACTCTTTAAACTCACCAAGAACAAGGGATAAAATCACACCAAATCATGACTTCAAAGAAGTTGCCAAAAGCTTATGGAAGACTGTCAAAACAATATCTCTAAGGATGTTGAAACTCCACCAAGATCTGAAGTAGAACGCCAAGTAAAGATTTACGAACAAGATCTACTCTAAATTGACAAACATGAATCTTCCAAGACCAATAATACAGATACATGAAAGATCACCAAGTAAGGAGAAGCCTTCAACAATATTTTCGAAGAGGCCAACGGCAGGCCCCCAAGGAACTGAAAAGTCCAACAAAAAGTGATAGTGTCCGCATATTTATAGCCTAAGAGTCCTTAGTGAGAATCCAAACCCAATAGGAAACATATTACATCAAAACAAAATCAATTTGAAAATAGGCATTAAGCCAAAATTTAACAGATCCCAAACACAATTTTAAAAACTGTTGATTTTCGTGTGAATGCACCAGTTGATTTGTGTATAACACAATTTTAGAGAATGTTATTTTTCTCTTGGTGTGAATGCACCAAATAATTTGTGTAGAGAATTATTTATTTATTTGTTATCTCTACATTTCAATTCCGCATCATCACCAAATAACACCAACTGAAACAACCTCACAACTATAAGCACCTTCTCTACTATATCATACATTATTATTACTCACTTTCTGCCAAAATTATTGAAAAACAAAAGTCAATGACTGTTTTAAGCAATATGTTAATATTCATTAATTAGGTCAAATTATATTGATAGTTCCTACATTTTATTGTTTGTGCCATTTTAGTCTGATAGTTTCAATTGGCTCAATTTTGACTATTAATTTTAAATTTTGTGTCAATTTAGTCAAATTGATAATGCCATAGGATTTTTAAGACAACGTAAAAAATTCAAGGCTCAAAATTAATTTAATTGAAATTATATTAATTTCAATTGATTCATTGACATGATTTGAATTAGGGATGTTCATGGGTCAGTTTGGTTCAGTTTGACACTAAATTAGAATCAACCTAATCATGATCAGTTCCAAGTTTTTAGACTTAGAACCAAACCAATCATGCAATAGAACCGACACAAACCAACCCAATTTAGCTAGGGTTGAAACCACGGTTCCACTATATTAAAAATAATCAAAACAATCAATAATAAATAATTAAAATAAACAAATCTTTAATATTTAAATATAGCACAAAGAAAGAGAAAAATATTATTTAATGCAAACTAATATAAATTAAATCTAACTTAAGCTTAAACGTAACAAATACAAATTAAATTGAATAAACCTATATGTACCAATTCGTATACTAATTAGTGTACTAACGGATGATATGTCATAGTTTTAAAGGCTTTGTGTCTTGTAGTTTGTATGATGGGTGAAACTCATAATTTTAAAGTGGCAATGTCATAGCATATATGTTGGTACACTAATTAGTATACTAATTGGTGCATGTAGCACCACTCAATTAAATTTATTAATACAACGAATACAAATTAAATCAATTGTGAAATCTAACTCAAACTTCTAGTACTTCATTCACCTAATAATGCTTTTGTGGATAATTATTAGATGCAATCAAGTCCATGTTAATAGACCAATTTAGGTGAAAACGTGTCCATATAAATATTTTTCAAAAAAAAGTACATATATTTTCGGGTTAGTTCGGCTTAAGTAAGGCCTAGACTAAGAACCAATCCAATTTTATCGATTTGATGATTTGAAGACCTAGAACCAAACCAATGCACTTAAAAATCAACTCAACCCAACCCAACCCAAAAAAGCCAGTTTGGTTTAGTTCTTCAGTTCGTTGGATAATTTGAACAGCCTTAATTTGAATGATACGCATTTTGATTTAAAAAATAATATTAATAGAGGACTACTATAGGTCACTATTTTTTTCCTTAACTTTTTTATATCACCGAATTATATGACAAGATATTATTTGCTTTTGCTAATTGCTTAATAATTTTTAACAAATATGCAAACTAATTAGAAGTACCATGTAAAAAATGATATAAAACAATGACAAATAATCGATGATATGTAACATTTCTCAAAAAAATTATTAGGTATCTTTTAATTAATTAATTAGTGAGGGGAAGTCATGGGTATCCTATTTTATAGGACATGGGTAGTTGATGAGTCTGAAACTATCTCTAGTATAAAAACAAAAACAATATTAATGAATGAAGAGGGAGATTGTTTATTTGAGAAGTGTTCCATTGTGAAGTGTATGAGGTTTGGTTCTCTTCAAAAAGGATCAATTAGAGATCTTCAAGCGAGTATTTCTTCCCTAAGTTTTGTTAATAAGAAATTGGCACTTAGGAATTAATACAAAATTAGTGGTGAAATTTTGTTGGCCTACTTTTTCTTTATTTATGGGACTAGTGAGGGGAGATAGTGTAGTAAGTCTGGAGAATAGCCGAGACAAATAGACAAGTTGCAGCGACGAAAGCAATGGCTGTCCATGGTCGCTAAAATATTTGTTAATAAATTCGGTGATCCAAGTTTTCACGGTGCTATTATAGTGTCCTGAATCCTCTGCATGACATCCTTGTATATGTTAGTCCTAGATCCAAAAGTGATCGTCTCTTTGAAAACATTAGCCAATTCATGAAATCGATGTAATAGGTGTTAGCTTTTGATAAAACTCTCTTTAGAATGAACTATATTTTGTATTGAATTTTTCTCACTTATTGATTCATATATCTTGCCAAAGGCTTACATCCTTTTATATAGAGAAGGTTATACATAAGTTCAATGAATAAGATCCATGAACCTAAACAACCTTGCAATTAATTAGGTACATGATATAATCTAGACAATGTACTTAATAAATATAAAATACATGAATATAAAAATACATGAATACAAAGAATGTATGAACTCAATGTATCCAATGTATCTAATGTAAATATGACATTAATTTTAACACTCCCCCTTAATGCCATATTTTTGTGACACCCAACATTTCTCTAAAAAATTAAATTTGTCCTTGGTAGAGCTTTGGTGAAAATGTCCGCAACTTGATCTTCAGTCTTGCAATACTTGATTTGAATCTCATCATCTTCCACAGTTCTCTAATGAAATGATGTTTGATAGCAATGTGTTTGGTACGAGAATGGTAGACGGGGTTCTTTGCCATAGCAATAGCAGACTTATTATCACACATAATTGGAGTAGCTTCACCTTGCTTCTCACCAAAATCATCCAAATTCTTCTTAGCCAAATTGCTTGTGTAGTTGCCAATGATGCTGAAATATATTCGGCTTCAGCAGATGATTGTGCCACAGTTTGTTGTTCTTGGATGACCATGAAATTACGCCTGATCCAGAGAAAATGCATACCCAGAAGTGCTTCTCATATCATCAACACTCCGGCCCAATCACTATCACAAAATCCAATTAACTTTGCATCAAGAAATTTCTCATAAAAAATTCCATAATCAAGTGTACCTTGAATGTATCTCAACACTCTTTTTGCAACCCCAAAATGATTTGGCTTTGGACTGTGCATGAACCGAGACATATAAACTGTAGCATACATGATGTCTGGTCTTGTAGTAGTTAAGTACAACAAACTTCCAACCAAACTTCTATAACAAGATGCTTCAGCTTCTTTACTTCCATCTTCCTTTGACAACTTTTCATTCACAATCAAGGGAGTAGCAACTGCTTTGCAATTCTTCATTTTAAATTTCTCAAGAAGTGTTTGAGCATACTTCTTTTGGCAAATAAAAACACCACCATTGTTTTGGTAAATTTCAATGCCTAAAAAATGATGCAATAGCCCCAAATCACTCATTTCATATTTCTTCATCATCTCCCTTTTAAAATCTTCAATCAATTTTTCATCACTACCGGTAAAAACCAAATCATCAACATAAAGTGAAACAATGAGAATACCGGTTGTACCTTGCCTCTTGATGTACAAAGTTGGCTCACTTTTGCTTCTTTGAAAACCCTTTTCATTGAAGTAAGCATCAATTTCACTATACCATGCCCGGGGTGCTTGCTTTAGGCCATATAAAGCCTTCTTCAACTTGTACACTTCATCTTCTTTGCCTTTGACAACAAAGCCTTGAGGTTGATCAACATACACCTCTTCTTCTAATTTTCCATTCAAAAATGCTTTTTACATCAAGTTGGTGCAAGAACCAACCCTTTTGAGCCGCCAAAGCAATGATAGCTCTAATTGTATCAAGTCGAGCCACAGGAGCAAAAGTTTTTGGAAATCAATTCCAGGTTGTTGTGAATACCCTTTTGCCACAAGTCTTGCTTTGTTCTTTTGAATAGAGCCATCCGGATTGAACTTTGTTTTGAAAATCCACTTCACACCAATTATTTCTTTTTCTTTCGGCTTCTCCACTAGCTCCCAAGTCTTGTTCTTCTCAATCACATGAATTTCATCTTCCATTGCTTTCTTCCATGCTTCATCTTTAATTGCCTCTTCAAAATTTTCAGGTTCAACAATGCATAAATTGCATCTTGCATACACATCACTAAGACTCCTTATATTTCTTGGAGTTGAACTTGGAGATGAAGAACTTGAACTTGAACTTGAAACTTGGAGAAAATTGTGAACTAGCAATTGGTGACAATCTTTGTGGAGATTCAAGAGTTGCGACATCTTCAACTTGTAGACTTTCCGATTCTTCATTGAAAGCAATGCTTTGATCTTGGACTTTCTTTTCCTTCCAATCAAAAGACGCCTTCTCATCAAAGAGAACATCTCTACAAATAATCACCTTCTTTTGATCCAAACTGAAGAGTCTATAGCCTTTGGATTTCGAGCTATAACCCACAAAGATGCATTTCTTACTATTTTCATCAAGCTTGTGCCTCACTTCTTTTGGAACATGAGCATAACAAATGGAACCAAACACCTTCAAGTGATTCACCGATGGTTTCCTTCCACTCCAAGCTTCAAATGGAGTTTTGTCCTTAAGAGCTTTTGTAGGACATCTATTCATCAAGTAAACTGCTGTATACACGGCCTCACCCCAAAAAGTTTTGGGTAGCCCCTTCTCATGTAGCATAGACTTGGACATCTCCTCTATGGTTCTATTCTTTCTTTCCGCCACACCATTTTGTTGTGGAGTGTACCCAACAGTCAATTGCCTTTCCATTCCAATATCTTCACAAAATTTCATAAACTCATTTGAGTTGTATTCTCCGCCTCTATCACTTCTCAATACTTTCATCAAACAACCACTTTGTCTTTCAACAAGATTTTGAAATTTCTTGAAGATAGAGAAAACTTCACTCTTTTGTCTCATGAAATACACCCAAGTCATTCTAGTAAAATCATCAACAAAGATAATAAAGTATTTGTTACCTCCATGAGTTGGTGTATCCATAGGTCCGCACACATCGTATGGACAAGCTCCAATGGTGCTTTAGCTCTCCATGCTTTCTCCTTTGGAAATGACTCCCGGTGATGCTTTCCAAGTGCACAACCTTCACAAATATGTTGCACTTCATGAATGGTTGGCAACCCAAAAACCATATTCTTTTGTTGTAGATTCTTCAAGCTTTGAAAATTCAAGTGCCCAAATCTTCTATGCCAAAGCCATGAATTATCAATCACATCCATCTTCAAAGCCGCATTTTTGCTATACCGGAAAATGAGAGGAAAACTTCTATTCTTCTCCATCTTGATTTTTGCTACAACTTGGCTTTTCCCCCCTTTGTCAAAAATTTTGCAAAAATCATCTTCAAAGTGAACAAGGTATCCATGCTCCATAAGTTGTCCAACACTTAGCAAATTTTGCTCCAAGTCTGGAACTAAGAGAACATCAGAAATGAATCTTGTACCCATCTTGGTTTCTATAGCAATAGTACCTTTTCCTTTTGTTTGGACTAAGGCACCATTCCCCATTTTTACTTGAGGACTGGAGGAAGCATTCATTTTCACAAAAATGCTTTCATCTCCTGTCATGTGATTGCTACATCCGCTATCGACAAACCATACATCCTTGGTTTGATCTGATGCCTTGTGACAAGCATAGAACATGTGCCCTTCACTTTCTTGCTCCTCAGAAAAATTAGCTTGTTGAGTGCTCTTGACTAGGCAATCCTTCTTGACATGCCCAAATTTGTTGCAATTGTAACATTTTGGCTTTCCTCGAAACCAACAATCTTTATCAACATGATTGCTTCGGTTGCAAATTCCACACTTTTGTTGAGTGGACTCTTCATTTTCCTTTCTTTGAAAATTAGACCTTCCTCTTCCTCTTCCTCTTGCATTTCTTGCTCTTCCGGTTGCATTTCTTCCTCCTCCTCTCCTCTTCCTTGGGAATTAGAGGGACTAACATTGAGCTTGGATTGAAAGGCACTTTCAATTGACTTTTCAGATTGCCTACTCAACCTTTGCTCAAATGCTTTAATTGAACCCATCAATTCTTCAATACTCAAATCAGCAAGATCTTTAGTTTCTTCAATGACAGCAACAATGGGATTGTATTTCTCCGGCAAACTTATCAAAATTTTCTCAACAACTCTTTGATTAGTAATATTATCCCCATAAATTTTCATTTGGTTTACAAGTTCCATAACCCTAGAAAAATAATCCTTCAACAATTCCATATCCTTCATCTTTAAATTTTCAAAATCTCTTTTCAATGATTGAAGTTTGATGGTTCTTACCTTCAAGTTGCCTCTATACTCTTTCTGAAGAATATCCCATGCCTCCTTCGCTTTTGTTGCATTGATAATTCTTGGAAAGATTGCTTCCGAAACTCCTTGTTGAATAAAAGAGAGAGCCTTTGAATCCTTCTTCCTTTGCTCTTTAATTGGTTCTTTTGGGGATTTGTCAAAGCTTCTTCATCTTCAGGTTCCTCGAACCCATTCTCAACAAGATCCCAAAGCTCCGTATAGACAAAAATAGTTCTCATTTTCACATACCAAAAATCAAAATTTTCACCATTAAAGATAGGAGTGATACATTTTGGTTGTTGGGATTCGCCATGGACGTCGGTTTGTTCTTCTTCGGGGCTTGTTTTCCCGTATCCGATCTCTACGCCCAGCTTGCTCTTGACCCAACCAAAGCTCTGATACCACTTATGTTAGCTTTTGATAAAACTCTCTTTAGAATGAACTATATTTTGTATTGAATTTTTCTCACTTATTGATTCATATATCTTGCCAAAGGCTTACATCCTTTTATATAGAGAAGGTTATACATAAGTTCAATGAATAAGATCCATGAACCTAAACAACCTTGCAATTAATTAGGTACATGAATATAATCTAGACAATGTACTTAATAAATATAAAATACATGAATATAAAAATACATGAATACAAAGAATGTATGAACTCAATGTATCCAATGCATGCAATGTATCCAATGTATCTAATGTAAATATGACATTAATTTTAACAATAGGTAATGACAGGGTCCTTATCTCTAGTGCATGAAACCATTTCATAAGCAAGCATGTTTGAGTAAAATAGTTTGGTCCCTGGAGTAACTATGAAAGGATGAAGTTCAAGACGTCCATAGAAGCGCCAAAATTTGAACTCAATAGCCTCAAGAGATAAATAACTGTTAGGCGTAAAGTATATCCCTTTTGCTTTGAGCTTAGTAACTGAACGAAATGAGCGAACATATTCCATCAGGTTATACTTAGGTTTGGAATATTTGTGTTTCCTAACAAAACGGAATATCTTGAGAAAATAATACCGAATGTAATTCTTAAGGCGCTCTGTACATTGGAATTTGTCTTTCTCCTTCTTTGTGCTCATTCGAGTTTCGAGTGCCATGGTGGTATGGACCTATAAAAACCACCTTTGGATCAAACATTCCCTTGTTATTTTCATGGTTTCTCATCACCGGTGGAACTCTCGCTATTCGAGGTGTGAACAACTCTTCTACCTTAATGATTGTTTCACTTTCACTTTTACTTTTACTTGGCTCTTCTCCATCATTGATTACCATGATTTCCTGATTCACCTCTCTATTACTGGTCTCCGTTGTACTATTATTATTATTAAACACCTCCTCCATTGAAAATCGCCTTCTCTTCCTTTTACATGTTAGTATATTGCTCTATTATTAAATGACTCAAGTCCATCAGGTACTCGAGATTGTTACTTGGTTATTCTAAGTTTTTTTTTTTTTTTTTTTCAATCGATGAAAAGTAATTATAAGTGTAAGAAATATTACATCATTAAACAGTATTAGTCCATAATAGTTAAAAAAAAAAGTTAACAAAGTTTGTCTAACCACAAATTACTTAATTTAAGCCCAACAATCACTCTACTACTACCTACATGCAACTCCCATAATGCGGTAAAATAAACACCATCATAAAAGGTGTCAAAATCCTCTTCATATGAATTGAGACCTCACACTACAAAGGATGTTACACAATCACCAAGCCAAATGTCCTGGTTATTCTAAGATCTTGTTTCATAGTCCAGATTATATATAAAAGTTTGAGAATAATATGTAATACTTAGGAATATAAAATATGATATAATATGTTTAAGATATGAGATGAATTATTTATATATAGTGAGGAATATATAATACCATTGGACTAGTATTGCATATTCCCCTCTTTTGAGGGAGATGATGTCTGGATTGTCTACCTTAACCAAATGCAAGATATAAAGAGACAAAAAAAATAAAAAAATAAAAAAAAAAAAATAAAAAAAAAATAATAATAATTTTGTGTAACCCTCCTCATATAATGTCCTTCACACTCTATATCTACCCCTTATATCCCCTAAACAAACAAACAAGGCCTTAAATATTTGCACAAACTATTCTCAAAATTAAATCCACTTCCAACTACAGAAATGATTGCCTATGTGACTCTCATGTCATGTGTGATTTTTATTTTTTTAATTTTAGGGAAATAGAGGAATTTTCTAATTTACTGATATACTGAAACATAAGCAACAACCGAGAATTGAAGTGAAGAAAAAGAAACAAGGCATAACAGAGCAGAACAAGGGAGGAGATGGAGAATTGACTACTTGGAATCATTAGTCAATTAGGGCTATCCAAAATCTCAGATTAATGCATTTCTTGAATAAGCACTAAATTTGCAATAATATTGAAGTACTACCAGTTGACTCTTGCATATACCAAATAGAAGAAAAGTTTTTTTAAACAATATTTTAGCAAAATTAATTAAATTATTTATATGTATATTTACAAATACCAATATGTAAAATTATTCGATAAATTATACTAACTTCCTCTGAAATTTATGATAATTATAAAGACTTCCACTTAAATTTCGAAAATTACACTTACCTCCCTACTGCTTTGGGACATTGTTTCAGATTCCCTCCTATGCCATTTTTTTTTTTTTTTTTGTCAATGGCAATGAAAGGAGTTGATGAGATAAGTATATAATTTTTTTCATAATGCCCACTTTGCCCTTGTATAAATTTATGTAGATATAAATATCTTTTGTATATATTATCTAATGTCTTGTACACTGATTTTTATTAAAAAAATTCCTTTTTGCTGATCAAAACAATAATTAAAGGACAAACCCTATATATATGGGAAAATTAGTCTAAGGTCCCTCCTACATTTTTAGTAATGGAAGAGATCCATAATATTATTTAATGATGTCTAAGGTCCTTCAACCCTCGACACCCATATATCACTAAGAAATTTGATCCCTCAAATCAAACTGCCTCTTCCTCTCTCTCTCTGCTCTTCTTTCTTTGACGCACTCTACCTCCATTGCCAAAGTTCATCGTCGTCATCGTCTTCTCCAACTCTCTCTCCTCCATCAAACGAAGCTCAAAGCATCCCAAAGAAGGAAGATCAATGAAGAAAAAGCTGGTCTCCAGTGGCGCCGCCATTAGATATCAAGACGGCTTGGTCAGGCAGTGTACAGCATCTGTAGAGGACATGGAACCATGGATTTGTTTGATAATTTCATGGAAGATTTCATTGATGGAGCAGATTTTATGGATTATTTCAAGGCGATTTGGTATCCTAGAATAGATTCATGGACTACTATCCTTAAAACTCTTCCGCTTGCAAGCCAAGAGACTTGTGCAGCTATGGAATTTTACCATAACCGAATGAAGCTTAGGTTGCTAAATGATAATGATTCTGGTGTTTATCAACGTGCTGATTGGTTGGTTGATAAGTTGGGTACTAAAGTGCATTCATACTTTTGGCTTGATGAGTATTCAGGAAAAGATGATTTTGCACGATATTGGAAGGATGAATGGATGAATGGTTTAACATCTTGGCACAAATCTTTGAAGATTCTCGACTCTGATGTTGTCATGGAGGTAAATGTGCAAAAGTTGTTGACCAGGAAGATCGAAAAAGAGCTCATGTTGTATTTAACCCAGGTACAGAGTTTGCAATTTGTGATTGCAGTTGGGCAGAAATGGGCAACGTTTGTGAGCATGTGTTCAAAATTATTAAGGTTTTTCGCAATAAAGGGTTAAGTTTACCATTTATTAGCATGTTTCAGTATAACCAGGCTTTGATTAATATGTTACACTGCCCACCCCATGACTCTCTGATTCGGGAGAAATTCTAGAATTTCTCTAGAAGAGGAGAACTGCAATTTTCTCTGGATGAGGCAAAAAATAATTTTCTCTAGCATGTTTAATTTTCTCTGGATTTTTCTAGCTTAGAATTTCTCTGGAAAAGAAGAGAGAACTGTAATTTTCTCTGGTTTGATCAATTTTCTCTAGTTGAGTCAAAACACAATTTTCTTTGTCTTGAATAATTTTCTCTGAGATGTTAGAATCCTGTGACAAAATGGGACAAAAGAGAAATTTTCAAGTGCATTTTGTTGAGTGATGGAAGTTAGAATTTTGTTATTGAAGTAGGATCAGTATTAGTTGTGAGTCATTTTAAAAGATTGTGAATTAGATTGTCATAATGTTGGTATTTACGTCCACAATTGGTACTAGTTTTTGAGTTGTAGGTTGCAAAAATTTGAACTCAGAGAAATTTCAATTTTCTCTGGGTTTGGGAAGTCCAAAATTTTTCAATTTTCTCTAGTTTAAAACCACCACTTAGACCACCACTACATTCATCAAAGGCAGTGTGTTAGAGATACCATAAATAGATGAATTGTGGGAAAAAAGTAAGCTTGAAGAGATTTGTAAACCAGAGAAAATACTGAAGAGATCTGAATAATAATGAAGCCTTGTGAATTTTCTCTAGAAAGTGGGAAGTCCAGAGAAATTTGGAGAGAATTTCTCTGGAGAATGGGAAATCCAAAGAAAGTCCAGAGAAATTTGGAAAGAATTTCTCTGGAGAGTTGGAAGTCCATAGAGAGAATTTCTCTGGATATGGTAAAAGCAATAATTGTGAATGAGATGCTCTTAAAATAGTAGCAGAAACTATTGCTGGTGAATAGTGTGTGCCAATAATATATTTAAGGCATCAGAATTAAATGTCCCTTAATAGAGTTCAATGCAAAGAACAGGTTTCTAGCTAACCCAAGGCTTTTCCATATCTAATCTTTTTGCGTATACATTTGTCTTTTATATGTGGTTGATTATCATTGGTAGCTACCTCTATCATATCATAATGAGCCATTCAATTCAAACTTACATGTTAAGCTTGGCAAATGCAAAAGTAGGTTCTAGTTTTTCAAAATTTATCAAAATATTGCTTATTGACAATAAAATGAGCAAGGGAAATCCAGAGAAAGTCCAGAGAAATTTGGAGAGAATTTCTCTGGATTCAGAGAATTTCTCTAGATTGAAATTTCTCTGGATTAATGTGTGAGGGATCTTAAACATTATGAAAATATTTGATGTCCTTTATGCTATAAAATCTTAATACCAAGGACCTTAAAAAAATCCCCTATATATAATGCATCCACAAAAATAATATTATAAGTGAATCATAATAAAACTTTATATTAAGAAAAAGGATATGTGATTTGATTGGTTGTATCAACAAGAATATAGTGAATAAACAGTAAATTAGTCGAATAAGAGGACTGTAATACCTTAGACAAAATCTTTAATTTTACCAACTGTAGACACCCTATTTTTGACCGACCTTAAGACTCAGACGTCACCAACTGAGCGCTCGGTGATGTTGCATATTGTGCTCGTTCTGAGGTTTCAGAGTCATGGCTGCGAGCCCTGTCTCCGACTTCCGGACTCTTTTGTGCTTTGCCTCGGTTTGTGAACCAGGCCTGTTTTCTTTGTTTTCTCTTCCCGAAGGGAGGGAGAGGTCTCGTAGACCATCTCTCAGTGGCCATAGGCTACGTTTCGTGGTCGTAGGCCATTTTTCCCGTTTGGAGCCCGGTTCCCGGTTTTCGGAACCGTCGGCCGTGTGCCTCGGTTCAGGACCGCTTAACTACCTCCGTTGGCTCCGGGTTTTGGCACACACCTTTTTTTCCCTTTTGAGGGACACTGTGGCCCAAGAGACCAACTTCGTGGTCGAATGCACCTTCGGTGCTTAATAGTCAGTTTTCGGGGCCCCGAGCCGCGCGTTTTGGCCCCCGAACCTTCGTTTTGCATCGGTTTGGGTCCATTTTTGGCAGGGACCTTATTTTCATTATTATAAAGGTTGTAGGAAGGTGGGAGGCCAGCAATTGTTCTGAAAAACCAGTTTTATTTCTTCATCGCTCTTCATCGCCCGTTTTCTTCACTAGAAAGCTGGTTTTTTCCACTCCCGGACCACTTTTTCTGACTTTTCACCACATCATTGTGTTTTGCACACCTGGGAGGCCACCAATATGGGTAGGCCGGCCAGAAATTGTCCTTGACCCTTTTGAACCCCTCTAAAAAGCTAGTTTTTCTCCCTCCTGGTTCACATTTTCTGGGTTTTGACCATACAGCTGTGTTGCACTCATCTGGGAGGCCACCTTTTTGGGGTGGCCGGCCAGCAATTCTTGTTGACCTCTTTGACCCCCCGGCTGGCCAGGAGAGGTGGCTGGCCGGCCACCTGAACCTTTTGCACCTGGCCGGCCATTTTTGTCCTTCCTGGTGCATTCCAGCTGTGCCAGCTGTTTTGCACCAGACCCTTTGTCCGAGGGTCTGTCTTTTTGGGGGGAAATTTGAATTGGTTTTTCCCCCTCTTTTTTTTGGCTCCTCTCCTCTATAAAGCCAACACTTGAGCTTCATTTTTAAGGGTTAGAAAACCAGCTGGGGCATTGATACATACAACCATATATCCATCTCATCCAAGCTTCAAAACATTCTTGACCTTGCATCATTTACACACCAACCCATAGCCTACCACCTCATCATCCATTGCAGCCCCTTGGACTTGATTTTCATATTTTGAAAGCTCACCAACTTGGTCCAGAAGCTGCTGGAAGTCGGCTCTTCAAGGGTGAGTCCCTATTTTCCCTTTTCTTGCTTCATTTTGCATGATATCTTAGCTCCCTTTGCTTACATTTTTGGGCTTCAACCAGAACTGAAAATAGTCTTATTTTGAGCTCATCTTCATGTTTGATCAAGGACTTTTTTCTGTTTGAGGTCTTCTACTCACCCTTTGTGATTTTATCTCTCTTTTAGGGCTTATTTTGCATGATATATTAGCCTTGTTTTTGAGCATTTCTGGGCTTCGAGCCAAACTGTAAAGTATCTTGTTTTGAGCCCCTCTTCAACTTTGTTGAAGGGCTCTTTGCTGTTTGAGGCCATCTACTACCCCTTTCCTCTCTCTTTTAGGGCTATTTTTGCATCATATTTTAGCCCTACTTGTGAGCATATTCGAGATTTTCCATAAACTGAAAATAGTTTTATTTTGAGCCTCTCTTCAACTTTGTTGAAGGGCTCTTTGCTGTTTGAGGCCTTTTACTGCCCTGTTTGTCCAATCTCTCTTTTAGGGCTGTTTTTGCATGATACATTAGCCTTATTTGTGAGCCTTTTTGGACCTCTACCTAAACTAAAAAAAGTCTTGTTTTGACATCATCTTCATGTTTTATTAAGGTCTATCATCTGTTTGGGGTCATCTTCCCCCTATGCATGCTTCATCTCTTTATGATTAAGGCTATGCATTAGAGCACTTGCATTGGCCATGGCTTGGCCTCGTAGCCACTAAAATCCAGTGGATTTTCAGTGGCTTAGGTGTATTCTTGAAGGCCAAAATCAGAGGGGGGTGACCCCCTCTCTCCTTGTCTTGTTTGGTGGCCTTTTTGGCCTTCCAAAGGACCCCTTATTTGCAAGCTTCCAAGCTTTGTTTCTATCACTTTTCAGTGGGTTTTAAGACCCCCATAACTCATTTATAGGGGTGGTTTTGCTATGCTTCATGTCTATCTTGTATGTGCTTAATAACCCCTTGTATGACCCTCTAAAGGAGCTCACCATTTTTACACATGTTGGCTGCATTTCAGTGATTATTTGGGTATATTTTAGCATGTTTTGTTCACTGATTTTTTCTGGTTTGATGAGTTCTCATACGCTTCATGCACATGCCATGTAAACCATGTTTGCTAGTCAAAGTTGCATGCTATTTTAGTCCATCTTGCTAGCATCTTTTGACCATGCTTTGAATTAGAAATGTTCATGTTTTGGGACTGCCTTGGCTCTGTCTTTATGCTTCATGATCAAATAATGCATGCTTTGTATAGCTATAAGTCGATATATGTGCCTAGTTTTGAGTTTCGGGGCTCATATCATGCATCGGGTGCCATATTTCCATGTTTCGGGATCATTTTGCATCATGATTCAGTGCTGAAATTTGCATGTTTGAATGCCATGTTTCATGCCTTGCCATGCCTTGTTAGGGTGGCATTTGGTGCCTTAGGTTCGGTCCTCGGTTTGCGTGCATATATGCACGCATTTCGATAGTCTCATTTTCATCTTATGGCCGCTGATGTGAGTGCAGCTGAGGTCCACTCATGTTGGTGTAAGTCCATTATGCATTGTGTATGTCATTTCAATTTATAGCATTGTGTATGCTAGGTTGTATGTTAGAGCATTGTGTATGCCTTGCTACATCGTGCATTGTGTATGTCATCTATAGCATTGCGTATGCTAGGTTGCATGTTAGGATTGCATTCATGCATGTCATGCATATTGCATTGTGTTTGGGATAGGAGTTTAGCCCAAGCACGGGAAACGAGGGACGTTTCGTTTCGAGTGACGGACGGAACGTGTCTCAATTCCCGATCGCCGACACTCCGGATTATCCATGATGGAGTCTAGGCCTTGTTTTGTTTATATGTGCATTCATTTCACATGAGTAATGCAATTCGACTTCTCGGCCATCATGCATCGAGATGCGTGATTGGTGGCACGAGGATCGAGGACTACACTCCTTGAAGAGTAGTCAAGCATACATATGTGAAAAATACATTGCCATGCCCCTTTCTGCCCTCTGTGCAGTAATTAGAAACCGGCAGTCTTTTGGAGCTTCGTGCAAAATTCCGGGCTTAATTGTAAATAGAGGCTAATTGGGCATCGCAACGGATTTCCGCGCAAGGCAACTCAAGCATGCATCATTCATCATTCGGAACAGAGCTGAGGGGTGGTCCATGGGCTTGCATGCCATTTACTATTTTCCTAGTTCATTTGTTAATTAATCAGGGTTTTTGTACTTATTCGGACTGTTAATTATCATTTGGACTGTATTATTTATTCGGACCCTCAGAGCGACGGGCACAATTGTAATAAGTGTGCAGCGGTGGATGTATGTCTCCAACCCCACGTCTTTCTCCCTTTTATTTACTTAGATTCTTATGATGGTTAGATTAGGGCATGTTCAATTAGCATACAGTATGATAGCATGTTTACATTCATTCATCTGTTTTGCATGCACCGGGCTCGGCGCATCATACTCACTGCATTGTATTTCAATTCCGAGTTGAATACATGTTAGCTGTAGCATTCCATATGCCATGTTTAGAATAGCTGAGCCTATCTTAGTTGCATTCCTGCATGTGTTGCATTAGGCATTTCTGTATAGTTAGGATCATGCATGGATTTCTAACATAGTTTCTGTTTTGGCTTGGAGTACTTGATAAGTTTTACGCTTTAGCATCCTTGCATGTGTGTGAGTGACTGCCATGATAGCATGCATACCATGAGGCTATATGCTTATGTGATATATCTACCTGAATGCCTGTGGGTGAAGGTTTGATTATCTGAATTGGAATGATTCATCGACTGTGAGTTTTAAGCCCACTAGATAGTGGCAAAACCATCTTTTCTAAGCCCACCTGAGGGTGGCAAATCCACATTTTAGCCTACTTGCGAGTAGCAAACTGTTTTCAAAACAAACATAAGATGTTTCGTTCCAATTCAGGCGATCCAGTCTATACTTGTATGCTGTGCGCATCACATAGTAAATCTAGGCTAATAACCGGAATAAGAATGCATAACATTTTCAAAACAAGATATCATGGTTAGTAGAGGCCGATCTTTGATCGGGCGAGCGGGGGTGCTCACGAAGTGTCCTTCCCCAATCGTACCTAAGTTCCCGAGCCGAGGCAACTTTGGTGATGACGGACACGTGGCCTTAGGCAATGAGTCAGGGTTTCCTAAATTCCCCCAAAAGAAAATATTTAGGTGGCGACTCTATGTCTGGCAAAGCGTCCATGTTTGGCACTTCTTTTCTAAAAATCTGTTTTCTCAAAACGATTTACCGGATTTAGACTCTTTGGTTTAGATTACGAACCGTGACAATTTGAGTCCGAACTGTAGTGAGCCCAAAATGAACAGAACGGACTCATCTTCCAGGGCGTTCGGGGACGTCTACACCAACATAAAAGTAAAAATAATATTAAAATATATAAAAATATATATTTTATTGTATCCACATTTTATTAAAAGGCATTTTTTTTTTTTTATTATATGAAAAGCATTTATGAGTAGTAATAAAACAAAATTTTTAATTTTATGCACACATTTTAATTGAGAAGTTCTAAGTGATTGTTATTTTGTTGGACCTAATCACCTAAAAAATACACAAATGTTGTGAAACTTTAAATCTATCTCTTTTTTCAACAAATATTATAATAAGTTAATGTATAAATTATTAGAAAAAATGATTTTTAGTGACTTTAATTTAATATTAAAGTGTGGTGACTTTAATTAAATATTAAAGTGGGTCCCAACCTTTTATTGTGTTAGGTCCAAGTGAGCCAAAAACATTGGGTTTTGAATAAGAAATTGCCTCATGATGTTAGATTCATGAATAGGATTTTAAAGAGTATTTAAATCCTTTTTCTTGACTAAAGGGTGTGAATCCTTTGGGCATCCATACTTTCATATTTTTGGAAAGGGGTTATGGATGCTTGGTGTTTTAATGACTAGCCTTAAAGGCTGGAGGCTCTTCTTCTCTCCCCTTTACATGTATAAATTGAGACCCTCCTATCAAGTTTCATATAAATTTTTTGCTTCCATTTTACAAGTCAGTTTGCCAGAAAGTTCCTACATTGAGAGAGTGCTGCCACTGTTCTTGTTCGCTAAGCTAGACAGAAAGTGCTTCTGCCGTAGCTGGTTTTGACCGTCGTATCCTGGGAGACAGACGCCGGGATTCCTCAAGCACTCGACCCGTGAGGCGGCGAAATCTGTTTTAAGGAAACTGCTTCCGTGCAGGCTCCGGTTTCGTCTCTTTACCCTTTTACAACTTTCGAACCGGTTACAACCGGTGAGAAGTTGTTTATGGAAAACTCTGCTACCTCGATTGTTGAGGGGAAAGGAAAGGTGGTCCTGAAGTTGACGTTAGGAAAGGAGCTGACTTGAACGAAGTCCTGTATGTTCGGACATTCGTAAGAATCTTGTCTCAGGGTCTCTTCTCAGTAAACATAGTTTTTACATGGTTTTTGAGTCCGACAAGGTCGTTCTTACCAAAAGCAGAATGTATGTGGATAAGTGTAACAACCCTCATCACTGATCACTGATTGACCGCTGATTACTAATACTGTCACTGTTTACTGCTAAACTGAGACCGATTATGATCGGCAATTGAATTGATTGAAATACTGAACTGACTGACTGAAGTACTGAACTGATTGATTGACTGTAACTGTTTAAATGCATAATCTATCTGTTAGACTGCCAAATTATCTATTCTCGTCTTATGCATTAAACTGCAAATTGAAGGCCTTATCGGCGGCCGAATCGGAAATGGATCAATGTTTTGTGATCATTAGAATTTATGTGAATTAATGGCACATTTAATTGCAAATCAATTTGGTATGATTAAATTAGATAAAATAAGCTAAATCAAAGAATTGACCTTATTTACAGAATTGCCACTTAGTGGCCCACTTCACACCATATTTGAGGCTTGGTTTATACACTTGATCAAACATTTTCATCAGCTCTTTTCCTTGTTCTTGCCGACCTAAAGAGAGAGATTGGGAGAGAGTTTGGTTTCATCTTGAAATTGGCTTGTATACTTGAAGAAATTGAAGGATAATTGCTAAATTGAGCTTCTAGTCTTGTGATTGCGGATCTAAGGTAGAGTAATTACCTTCTTGTTTATGAATTGAAGCACTCCTTGCATGGTTTAGAGGATTATTAAAGATTAGAGCCAAGATATGGCTTATAATGTTCAATTGAAGCTTATCTCTTGCATGCATGCTTGTATTGAGGAATTTAAAGTTGTTTTCATGGCAAATGTTACATGCATGCTCATATTTATGTTTGAGTCCATGATTTCATCTTGTTTTGGAAAAAGTTGGCTCATTAGAGCAAGAATTGAAGCTTTGAAATGTCTTGAATCCATGCATATTTGCATGTTCTTCATGTCTGTGAAAGTGGGTTTGAAAAATGGTTTCAATTGGCTCACTCTTGGGCTTTGAATTCACAAATTGGCTTTCTAGGGTTGGCTTACCGAGGGGACGCTCTAGCTTACTGTAGCCCAGAACTCTGTGAGTAACAACGGTGTAAAGATATGTTCAAAAATGATTATCTTCTGAACTGTTTACCTTATTGAATTGTTTACCTTACTGAACTGTTTACTGAACTGAACTGTTTACTGAATTGATACTGTTTACTGAATTGAACTATTCACTGAACTGATACTGTGTACCGAATGAACGTATGTCTTACATTCTGAACTGTACTGTGGCATCCTTGGCACTTACTGTTTACTGTTACTGTGACAGAGAGATCTCTGTCGGTTCCCAAGTTTGGAACCACTACTGTTTACTGTTATGATGGCCATTCTGTATTTCTGATATGGAACAAAGTGTTGTACGGAACTAAGTGCTACACTGTGAGCCATCTCTAGAATCTGTGCGAGACACCTCTTGAATCCACAAGTACTGTACTGTTCTCGGAAAATAGTATAGTTACTGTTACTGTTACTGTACTGATGGCCATCATTTACTGTTTGGTCTGTTAGACCCGGTCTTTAAGACCTACTGTTTACTGTACTGTTATGCCAATGGATGTACCAATATCACTGCTTAATGAATGCTTATGACCTGAAATATGAGACTGAATGACTGGATAACTGATGAAAAGACTGTTTTCAATACTGAAAGGACATTTATTCTTAAATACGCATTGTGTTATTCACTGGGCTTTAGCTCCTGCTCATATATATTAGTAGGTGTTAGGCACCAGACCGTAGCTAGGAGCGTCAGGCAAGCTTTAATTTTGTCAAGCCAACCACTGTGCCTCACTGCGAGGTTCCGAGCTATCAAGCTATGGCTTAAGGACTTAGGGGTGTTTTATTTCCCCGTTTGTCTCTTGTGTTTTGTTTACTGTATAGACTGATAGTACCGTACTGTACTGTTTAATAGGGATTAAGTCCCAATTTTGACTGATTGTATATTTTGTGCATACTATTCTATACTGAAAGTATAAATGTATGAAAAATCTTTTTACATACAGACTGTCAGCTCATTGGACATTTGTTTATTTTACTGTATTGGCTTCCGCCATGCCCTGTACTCTGTATTAACTGATTTACTGTCCAGCAGGCCTTTGGTAGTCTCGGATTACTGGCCGGTACGGTGCTAAACCCATAGGGGCGGGTTTGGGCTGTGACAGAGTGGTATCAGAGCGATACTTACCACGAGTTATACCGCACACACTGTCCAATGAGCTATAGGATGTCCTAGAAAAAAAGTTAGGGCATTGCATAGCATAAAAAGTGGGTGTGGTTATGACATGATGATTATATGCTAATGTGTTAAACTGTGTAAGTATGCAACTGTTTATGTTTATAATTGCTACCACTGCTTATAGTGAAATGAAACGAAGCCTATGCATACTAAAGAAGTTAAATGGAATGACATGTAATGTTAATGTACTACTGACTGTGGAAATCTATAAGAAAATGAACGTGTGAAAGTGAAGGGTCATGTGACCGTACCTGAACTGAAATGAAAGTATACACATGTCTGATATGAGATAAAACGTGAAATCAGTAAGAACTCCTCCTATATTGATAACCACCCCGTTGTGCGAAACAAGGGAAAGGATGAGGAACGTAGGCGAAACCGAATCTTCTGATGTTAGAGTTAACAGGCTAGAAGGAATGGTCGACGTCTTAACTGAAAAATTGAGGAGATAAAAAGGCCGACATACATGCTTGAATCAACTGAATATGAACTGACGACATTGATACAAGAACCCAAATAAACTGAAACCACCGAAATTTCTGGGAGGTACTGAACCACTGAAAACTGAGACTTGGGTTTAGAAACTGAGAAAATATGTGAAGTTTCTTCGAAAAACCTCGGGTAATAGCTTTGACCAATGAAGGTCGAAGAAGCAAAGTGAACAATGATATACCTCTCTATACTGTATGTGGGAAATATCACTGGGGCGTCGCCGCCACCTATTCGAAACTTGGTTAGACATGGACAAGAAGGGGGCAGTCTAAATCTAGACCCTAGTTCCAGAGAATGCTCGGAACACCGAAATGACTGACACAGGTGTTACCTTAAATAGATGAAATTGCTTATGTACGAACGTTTGTATGGGAATCGTATATTCCGTAATTTGGTATAGACTGTGAACATATTGACTGAACCGATTGAATTATTGGACTTATGAGCCATACACTATAAGAACTGTTAGGACTTGTGAACGGCGAGAACTTGCTGAGTTAAGTCCTTGTATCATATCACAACGACTGAATGAAAACTGTTAGGTATGACCTTTTGAACTATACTAGAACTGTTGAACATGGGAATACCTTATGATTGACTGTAATTCGAGAAATTTGTACGACTCCTGAAACTAAGAACCCATATTGGTTTGTAAAGATGAACTTCTGCTTATGAATTTGTGAACGACTGCCTACATGAAAACTGATATTGAACTCACGCCTGTATATATGTTCCTATGCTTGTAATACTGTTAAGACTGAGAGGAATGGACTGTAAATAATGAATCTTTTGAAATCTACCGTTGATGCGGACTATATGTGCGACACTGTAAAACCTTATGTTAATGTTCACCTGTGCTATGGAAACTATTTAGACTTATGTACATATCTGCTTACCTTTGCTTAAGGATGTTATTAGACTGAATAGACGTATGACTGGTTACCTATCCGGAGAAGCTATTTGGTATTGTACATCGAACTCATGTATCCGTATTGGAAATGTTAGTGGACTCCGAACATACACATACATGACGATACCTTTGCTCGGAATGATTGTTATGTTATTGTTGATGATTTAACTGTTGGGACTATGACTCTGGAACTGCATGACTAAATAAAGACCCCAACTGATAAACTCTTGACTGTGAATCGTAATTGTGGAAGAATCGACATGACTGTTTGATTAGGCTTGCGAGCCTATGCTTTAGTGACCATATGACTGATTTGGAACCCTCGTAGGACAACTCACTATTATGTGTCGCCAAGAACCTTGGGTGATGTATCACTGCATATCATATGCCTTTAAGGAAGATTTATTTGGAAATTGCTATATTGAGTGTGATGCTTACCTCTCAATGTGAATAACTGCATGCCTATGCATTTGCCTGTAAACTTATTGGGAGGAACACATTGTATGTGACTTGTACTGCTTGGATATGAATTGTAATGCTACAAGACTCCGATGTCGGTTGACAAATTGTGAAACTACTGATTATGTACCTAAACGAATGGAGTCTGAACTAACGTGCCTTACCTAGAAATGGTAGGAATGGAACTGTTATCCGGTCTAATCTGATAGAACGGTGGGTTGATGAAACCCCTTGTGTAACTGATAGAATTTCTGTCTGATGCTTGTGCTTGAACTTTTACTCGTTATGATTGGGCAGAACTTGCATCTGACATGACCTGGTCGAACTTTCATCGAATTGACCTGAGAAAACTCTTGTTGAGAGCTAGTATCTGAATTGCTTACAATGTGGGAAAATTGGGTATGTAATCGGTGAAGACTGGAACTGATGAATAGTAAATGAATAGCTACTTCAGAATTCTGCCTACTGTTATGGGAGTAATGTACAATTCGCTTTATATTCCCGATAACTCCCGAAGGAACTGGACTGACTGTGATGGATTACCGAATTGAGAACCAAATTGAACTAAGACCGGGTGAATAACTCGGAAGAGAATGAGTCGAAACTCTGTAACTTAACGGGGGCAATTACTTAGGAAACTGAGCCTAGTGCAAATTTATAACCCCGATAAGTACTTGATATAAGTAGTGTGAATACTACTATACTGCTACTGTACTGTTACTGTATTGGTACCATTACTGTTACTGTACTATCACTGTACTGACACTGTTATGTACTACTGTGCAACTGCATTCATGTTCTATGTCACGAAATAAATTTAGTTTCTGAAATGCTATATGCTGTATACTGAATGGTTGTTCAATTTCTGATATATATTCGTGACTCCTGGTATTATGTAATATATGTTAGCTGCCCGGTAACGGAAGTTCCTTTATGGAACATATATCTGTCTGCTCTGTTACCCGTACCGGAGGCCTCGTCATGGGGGCTCAGCTTCTATACTGTATCTGTTCTGTACTGTATCTGTTCTGTACTGTATCTGTTCTGCACTGTCCTGTACTGTATCTGTTCTATACTGTATCTGCTCTAGTAGTGCTAATGAATGCACTGCGTATGCTCAAGTAAGAATTGTGGCTTCTATGTATGCTCTGAACAAGAATATGGAAATGAATATATATCCGAAACTGTCCTTGACTGACAACTGAATGTGCATAAGATTCTGTTTTAATATGATTGTGCTCCTGTTATAGAGTGAAAGTTACCTTTATGCTAGGTATTATCTCTATTATTCTATGTTACTTCGAGTTTGGAAGACCAAACTCTTTATAAGGAGGGGAGACTGTAACAACCCTCATCACTGATCACTGATTGACCACTGATTACTAATACTGTCACTGTTTACTGCTAAACTGAGACCGATTATGATCGGCAATTGAATTGATTGAAATACTGAACTGACTGACTGAAGTACTGAACTGATTGATTGACTGTAACTGTTTAAATGCATAATCTATCTGTTAGACTGCCAAATTATCTGTTCTCGTCTTATGCATTAAACTGCAAATTGAAGGCCTTATCGGCGGCCGAATCGGAAATGGATCAATGTTTTGTGATCATTGGAATTTATGTGAATTAATGGCATATTTAATTGAAAATCAATTTGGTATGATTAAATTAGATAAAATAAGCTAAATCAAAGAATTGGCCTTATTTACGGAATTGCCACTTAGTGGCCCACTTCACACCATATTTGAGGCTTGGTTTATACACTTGATCAAACATTTTCATCAGCTCTTTTCCTTGTTCTTGCCGACCTGAAGAGAGAGATTGGGAGAGAGTTTGGTTTCATCTTGAAATTGGCTTGTATACTTGAAGAAATTGAAGGATAATTGCTAAATTGAGCTTCTAATCTTGTGATTGAGGATCTAAGGTAGAGTAATTACCTTCTTGTTTATGAATTGAAGCACTCCTTGCATGGTTTAGAGGATTATTAAAGATTAGAGCCAAGATATGGCTTATAATGTTGAATTGAAGCTCATCTCTTGCATGCATGCTTGTATTGAGGAATTTAAAGTTGTTTTCATGGCAAATGTTACATGCATGCTCATATTTATGTTTGAGTCCATGATTTTATCTTGTTTTGGAAAAAGTTGGCTCATTAGAGCAAGAATTGAAGCTTTGAAATGTCTTGAATCCATGCATATTTGCATGTTCTTCATGTCTATGAAAATGGGTTTGAAAAATGGTTTCAATTGACTCACTCTTGGGCTTTGAATTCACAAATTGGCTTTTGGAACTTGTTATACATTGAATCTAGAGGTGTTTTCCAGAATTTAGGCCCAAGAGGTCGAGTATAGAGTGGTAGAATGCTTGGTTTGAGCTTGGAAGGCAAATCTGAAAATTCCAGATTTGGCTTCTTCGCTCGAGCGAAGGATTCTTCGCTCGAGCGACCAACCTTTGTTCGAAGCTACGCTCGAGCGAAGGATTGGTGGCTCGAGCGTAAAATTCGAGCATCCAGTACTTTTACTGTTTCATCAGACCGCTCAAGCGAAGGATTTCTCGCTCGAGCGAAGCCTTTGATTTTGGAAGCTCGCTCGAGTGAAGGAATGCTCGCTCGAGCGAGGGTCCTATTTTCAGCAAACTTTGCAAAATGTTTTCTAAGTGTATTTTTGCATCCTCATCCCATTCTAGGCATTCTTAGGCCTAGTTTAAGGCATCTTAATGAGGATATAGATGTAGAACACACCGAGGCAAATTAGGGATTAAGTTATTGATCTTCCCCAACTGTATAGCTTAGTGTGTGTTCATCCTGTATACTGTGTAGGGTTGGCTTACCGAGGGGACGCTCTAGCTTACTGTAGCCCAGAACTCTGTGAGTAACAACGGTGTAAAGATATGTTCAAAAATGATTATCTTCTGAACTGTTTACCTTATTGAATTGTTTACCTTACTGAACTGTTTACTGAACTGAACTGTTTACTGAATTGATACTGTTTACTGAACTGAACTGTTTACTGAATTGATATTGTTTACTGAACTGAACTGTTTACTGAATTGATACTGTTTACTGAACTGAACTGTTTACTGAATTGATACTGTTTACTGATCTGATACTGTTTACGGAATTGAACTGTTCACTGAACTGATACTATGTACCGAATGAACGTATGTCTTACATTCTGAACTGTACTGTGGCATCCTTGGCACTTACTATTTACTGTTACTGTGACAGAGAGATCTCTGTCGGTTCCCAAGTTTGGAACCACTACTGTTTACTGTTATGATGGCCATTCTGTATTTCTGATATGGAACAAAGTGCTGTACGGAACTAAGTGCTACACTGTGAGCCACCTCTAGAATATGTGCGAGACACCTCTTGAATCCACAAGTACTGTACTGTTCTCGGAAATAGTACTGTTACTGTTACTGTTACTGTTACTGTACTGCTACTGATGGCCATCATTTACTATTTGGTCTGTTAAGACCCGGTCTTTTAAGACCTACTGTTTACTGTACTGTTATGCCAATGGATGTACCACATATCACTGCTTTAACTGAATGACTGTTATGACCTGAAATATGAGCCACAAACTGAATGACTGATAAACTGACTGAAATGACTGTTTTCAATACTGAAAGGACATTTATTCTTAACCCCTTTACGCATTGTGTTATTCACTGGGCTTTAGCTCACTGCTCATATATATATGTAGGTGTACAGGCACCAGACCGCAGCTAGGAGTGTCAGGCAAGCTTTAATTTTGTCAAGCCAACCACTGTGCCTCACTGCGAGGTTCCGAGCCTATCAAGCTATGGCTTAGGGGCTTAGGGGTGTTTTATTTCCCCATTTGTCTCTGTAGCTGTTTTGTTTACTGTATAGACTGATAGCACCGTACTGTACTGTTTAATAGGGATTAAGTCCCAGTTTTGACTGATTGTATATTTTGTGCATACTATTCTGTACTGAAAGTATAAATGTATGAAAAATCTTTTTACATACAGACTGTCAGCTCATTGGACATTGTTTATTTACTGTATTGGCTTCCGCCATGCCCCTGTGCTCTGTATTACTGTATTATTGTCCAGCAGGCCTTTGGTAGTCTCGGATTACTGGCCGGTTACGGTGCTAAACCCATAGGGGCGGGTTTGGGCTGTGACAGTAAGGGTTATATGTTGGGGGGTATGTTTAAACTCAATGTTATGACTATTATCCCAAAGATGAATAAAGGTGCATCTTCTTTTATTTACATGCTTGAGTCTTCCAATTTGTGGCATGGTAGACTAGGACATGTGAACTTTGAATCTTTACGTAGATTAATCAAGTTAGATCACATACCATCTTTTAAGATTAATCCGAAACACAAATGTGAAACTTGTGTTGAAGCAAAGTTGACAAGATCTTTGTTTCATTCTATTGAAAGAAGTTCCGAACCGTTGGATTTAGTGCATAGTGATGTGTGTGACTTAAAATTTATACAATCACATGGTGGCAATAAGTACTTCATCACTTTTGTTGATGATTGCGCTAAGTATTGTTATGTCTTTTTGCTTAAAAGCAAAGATGAGGCGATTGACAAGTTTGTTCTTTATAAGAATGAAATTGAGAATCAAGTAGGCAGCAAGATTAAGGCTTTAAGAAGTGATCGTGGTGGTGAGTATGAATCTCCGTTTATTGAGATTTGTGCTCAATCTGGGATTATCCACCAAACCACGGCGCCTTATTCTCCTCAGTCTAATGGGATTGTTGAGCGAAAGAATAGAAAGCTAAAGGAAATGATGAATGCCATGTTGATAAGTTCTGGATTGCCACAGAACTTGTGGGGGGAAGCAATTCTCTCTGCAAATTACATTCTGAATAAAGTACCCCGGAAGAAGGTGGACAAGACGCCGTATGAGTTATGGAAAGGCGTTAAGCCTTCGTATAAATTCTTACAAATGTGGGGGTGTCTTGCAAAAGTGGCGATTCCTACACCCAAATGCGTTAGGATAGGCCCGAAATCCGTGGATTGTATATTCATTGGTTATGCACATAATAGTAGTGCATATCGGTTTCTTGAACATAAGTCTGAAATTCCAGACATACACAGGAATACCATCATGGAGTTAAGGAATGCATGTTTCTTTGAAGACATTTTCCTTGCCGAACCCATGAAGGGGTTCCAAGGTCTTTAGAGCAATTAGATGAGCTTGCTAGTGAAGATGATCATTCAGGTGATGATCAAATTGAGGTTTTAGATGAGCCCAAAAGGAGTAAAAGGGCTAGGATATCCAAATCTTTTGGTCCAGACTTCTTGACTTATATGGTTGAGAACGAACCTCAAACTTTCCACGAAGTTGTGACTTCTCCTGAGAGTCCTTTATGGAAAGAAGCGATCAAAAGTGAGATTGACTCCATCTTACAGAACCACACCTGAGAGTTGGTAGATTTACCTCCAGGTTGCAAGCCTTTAGGCTGCAAATGGATTTTTAAAAGAAAGATGAAGGCCGATGGGTCAATTGACAAGTATAAGGCGAGGCTCGTTATTAAAGGGTACAGGCAACGAGAAGGCCTGGATTACTTTGATACGTACTCACCTGTAACTAGGATGACATCCATTCGCATGGTGATTGCGATAGCAGCTTTGCGCAATCTTGAGATACACCAGATGGATGTAAAGACAGCTTTCTTAAATGGGGATTTGAATGAAGAAATCTACATGGAGCAACCTGAAGGGTTTTCAGCTCCAGGACAAAGCAAGAAAGTTTCTAAACTTGTCAAATCTTTGTATGGTTTGAAACAAGCGCCTAAACAATGGCATGAGAAGTTTGACAATGTAATGTTGTCAAATGGGTTTAGAATCAACGAATGTGACAAGTGTATTTATGTCAAAGACACTGACAGAGGTTATGTCATTTTGTGTCTATATGTTGATGATATGCTCATTATAGGTAGTAACGATGAAATGATTAAAACTACCAAGAAGTTGTTAAACTCTAAGTTTGACATAAAGGATATGGGCATTGTAGATGTTATTCTGGGAATTAAGATTACCAGAATCTCTGGCGGAATTGTGTCTCATTATGTTGATAAGATACTTGAGAAGTTTAGTGGATCAGATACGAGTGTGTCATCGACACCTGTAGACTTAAGTCTACATTTTACCAAGAATAATAATGAAAGTGTCTCACAGTTAGAATATTCTCGGGTAATTGGAAGTTTAATGTATCTGATGAGTTGTACTAGGCCGGATATAGCTTACTCGGTTAGCAGGCTTAGTAGATACACAAGTAATCCCGATGTTTCTCATTGGAAGGGCATTGTGCGGGTGTTAAGGTATTTACGCTACACTCGGGATTATGGGCTGCATTATACTCGATATCCAGCGGTGCTTGAAGGATATAGTGACGCGAATTGGATATCAGATATAAAGGACTCAAAGTCCACTAGTGAATATGTGTTCACTCTTGGTGGGGCAGCCGTATCTTGGAAATCTTCCAAGCAAACGTGTATATCTAGATCAACGATGGAATCAGAGTTTATTGCTTTGGATAAAGCAACAGAAGAAGCAGAATGGCTTCGCCATTTCATTGAAGATATTCTACGTTGGTCTAAACCTGTGCCAGCTATTTGTATTCATTGTGATTGTCAATCTGCAATTGGTAGGGCACAGAGTAATATGTATAATGGAAAGTCTAGACATATCCGTCGTAGACATAATTCCATACGACAACTACTCTCGAATGGAGTTGTCTCTTTAGACTATGTAAAGTCTAAGGACAACATTGTGGATCCGCTAACCAAAGGGTTAAATCGAGTGTTAGTCGAAACGTCGTCAAAAGGAATGGGGTTGAGGCCTTTGGAAGTTACTGGAATGGAAACCCAACCTAAATGATTGGAGATCCCAAGATCTAGCTTCAATGGGACAACCTAATTTCATATAACGGTGGTATGTCACTGAGGAGGTTAAACCTCCAGCCATTCCTTCTATCAGTGATACCTGCAAGTATAGAGGTTAAGCTGAGCTTTTAATGACTCTTGTGTGTTAAGCTGTTGAGCTAAGTATTGTAGGATACTAAAGTAGAGTCACCTATGTGAGTGTGAAGTGGGGCCGCTTCGCTGAACCAGGCTAGTGTCCAGGGCCACACAGGGCACACCAGTGAGAACAGAATGGTGGTAGGAGTAATTCCCGTGTGAGATCTATTATCTCAGTTTACATAAACGGCAGAGCAGTTCAAGATGTCTTATTCACTGATCAGCTAGTAAACTCGATAGGTTTTCTCTGGGAGAGGTTCAAAGCCAAAAGCTACCTTCTCTGATGTCGGGGTTAGTTCGTTGTACTCTCTCTTCGAGTCATTATTGTTGAACGATGTCTGTTTGTTGAGTCTTTCGGTCAATTTTATTCATGTGGGGGATTGTTGGAAAAAATGATTTTTGGTGACTTTAATTTAATATTAAAGTGTGGTGACTTTAATTAAATATTAAAGTGGGTCCTAACCTTTTATTGTGTTAGGTCCAAGTGAGCCAAAAATCATTGGATTTTGACTAAGAAATTGCCTCATGATGTTAGATTCATGAATAGAATTTTAAAGAGTATTTAAATCCTTTTTCTTGGCTAAAGGGTGTGAATCCTTTGGGCATCCAAACTTTCATATTTTTGGAAAGGGACTATGGATGCTTGGTGTTTTAATGACCAGCCTTAAAGGCTGGATGCTCTTCTTCTCTCCCCTTTTCATGTATAAATTGAGACCCTCCTATCAAGTTTCATATAGAAATTTTTTGCTTCCATTTTACAAGTCAGTTTGCCAGAAAGTTCTTACATTAAGAGAGTGTTGACACTGTTCTTGTTCGCTAAGCTAGACAGAAAGTGCTTCTGCCGTAGCTGGTTTTGACCGTCGTATCCTGGGAGACAGACGCTGGGATTCCTCAAGCACTCGACCCGTGAGGCGGCGAAATCTGTTTTAAGGAAACTGCTTCTGTGCAGGCTTCGGTTTCGTCTCTTTACCCTTTTATTGTTTTGTGTATTTCTGTTGAAATTTAATTGTAATTATCAGCATATGTTCTTGGTATATAATTTGATTTCTTCCTAAATCTATTTATTTAATTTCACAATTTAAACAACATAAATTATAATGTAGGGATATAGAGAGATGACCACCCTTCAAAAATTTTTAAAAAAAAAAAAAAAAAAATTGCTAGAGGGACGAGCTATATAATTTGAATTTGAAAAAAAATATAATAATTAATACAAGTGCAGTAATAGAAATTTTTAAACATTAAAAGCTAGGTTATACTTGAATTTATTGTAGTAGATTTAAAACTTGAAGAAAAAAAAAATAATAATAATAATAATAATAATAATTGTTAATGATTGTTGAAAATAAATTAAACAAAATATAAGAAAAACAAAAGTGAGTGATTATAGAAAGAACAAATTCATTACCCTTAAAAGATAAAATTTGAAACCTTGATTAGTGTTAAAAAGAAAAAAAATACCATCACAATATTTAGGTCAAGTTTGGCTACTACAAAATAATTCATCTTTTTATCTTTTTATCTTTTTTCCATCACATCACCTCTCTACTTTTCTGCACATCTTTTCATAAAAAGACAAAAAGTACACTTATTTAGGTCATCTCAAACAACTCCTTAGAAATACCTCTAGACAAACGATGGACAAAATTGTAAAAGCATAAAAAAAAAGTCAGCGCTATCTTCAAAAACCTAGTGGGAAATTTTTATAATTTTCATAAACTTCAAAGAATGTTAGTATAATTTATCTAAAATTATTTAGAAAAATATATTTCAGCATATGTAATACAGAATAATAATTTTGCCCTATGGTACTTAAAATGTATATTAAATAAATATATGTGATTGTTTTAGTTGATTCTTTGTGGGTGTTTAGGAATTATTATTTTAGTAGGTTATTTTAGTTTTTAACTATTTTAGTAGATTAAAATTTTTGTGTTTGGGAAGATAATTAGATTTTTTGTGTAATTGGATGTAATGTTTATGAGAAAAAAAAGTGAAATGATTATTGGTTTGATTTGACATTTTGTCTTATTAACTATTTTAACTTATTTTGTCTTTTTGAGAATTTTATATATATATATATATAGAAAAATGTTTGGGGACCCTAATTTTTGTGGCTCAAATGGCTCAAAATTGCCAAAACGACGTCGTTTTGACAATTTTGATGTTGTTTTGTACTCAAAACGACGTCGTTTTGGCAAATTCGAGCCATTTGAGCCACAAAAATTAGGATCCTCTACCATTGTTGATATATATATTTTTTTTTAAAGAAAAAAAAAAAAGCACTAAAATTCAACTTGCCAGACAGGGCCTTTGAGAACACCTATGCGTACATGTGTACATATTAGTGATGGACGTGAGTATGACAGCTGATAAGTTTGCCTAAGCCAACCTCTATGATTTATGCGGCTTGTGATTTTATACCATTTGGGGTGGTTGATGTGTGGAGTGCACAACAATTATTATTGTGCAGTTAAATGGGTTTATTTTAAGGCCTATTTCGATAATCTGAACTGTTCATATTTTAGAATACGTCAAGAAGAACATACTTGCAAAAAATCAAGTTAATTAGATATTGTTTATCCATTCATTCACTTACATTTGTATTTATAAAAATAAATATCAATTGTGATTTAAAGTATTAAAATAAATACAAATGTGAGTGGATGAAAGGGTAAATGATATTCAATTAATTTAATTTTTTGCAAGTATGTTCTCCTTAACGTATTATAAAATCTAAACGATTCATATTATCAAAATGGACCCCAAAATAGGTTTATTTGACTGCATTTTAGGCCCAATTATAATATGGATCAGGTCTGAGAAGAGTGTTTAAAGCCAATTATCTATAAATTATATTATACTATATACTTTTGCTTAACTTTACTCTTTATAAGAAATTTTATAAGAATAAATATGTATTAGTCGTTATGTAAAAAGTTAGTTAAAATTTTTGAACTACTAGCTTTAAACAGGTTTAAAAGGCACCCAAAATTTTAAATTAATTATAGTTTTTATTTAAATATGAAAAAAAGATTTATATTAAATAATATTCAAGCTATGTGGGCCACTTTGGAATTTTTATTTTGTTTATGGATGTATTAAGAATAAAGTATAGGCTTAATTTCGGATTGGGTCACGCCAAGCTTAAAAATGACTTGAAATATATACGGTCAAATATGTAAGGTAGTTTTAGCTCTATCATCTTGTAAAAGTGCAACTTAGGTAATAAATATATATATATATATATCATTTTATATGATATCAAATTATAATATAATAAATTAACATGCAGTTTAATCATAGAAATAATAATTAAATTAGAGGAAAATGTATTAATTTAAATTATTTAAATTGATAATCTTAACGTTATTGTTATGTAAAATTGTTGCCTAAATAAAAGCACGTGTTAATTTAATTCAATTATGGATGTGTGTATCAATATGTACAAACATATCCTCAATTGAAAGACATGTTAAGATTTCATTTTGATTGGGTGAATTAGAGTATGAGATTGGGATTATTAATCCATGGGCCCAATTATCCTATGTTTGTTTTAACATTTTAGTTTAGGATAATTAATCCAACGTATAATTAATCCAACAAATTTGTAGTATTATTAGTAATGGGGTAAGGGTGGGATTATTAATACAATGGATATTAATCCAATTGGATAGTGAATACCACACTAATTTAATAGGATTATTAATACTTCACTATTAATCTTTTGAATCAAACATGACCATAAGGCATTCCAATGGAAGCTGCTTCCCCTCCAATTCGAAGATCCTTAATTGAATGAGAGATGTGTTCTGTTATGAGGCATTCCAATGTGTTCTGTTCTGAGGATGTGTTTTGTTCTGTTAGAATGAGAGATGTGTTCTGTTCCGAGGAGTGTGTTCCAGTGGGTGTGCTGTACTGATGTGGTTAAAGGATTCTGTTTTTCAGTTTGCTATTCGTTTGGTGTTAGATTGGTGTCTCGCCAATTGTTTGGCTTGTTCTTTGACATGATTGGACTTGTTTTTTTTTTTTTTTTTGACGCCAACATAGTTAGTATTAGTAAGTGTAGCTATGAACACTTGCATGTTTCCCTTTTTAATGTTATATATATACATTAATTTTTATTAATAAAGTTTTCTTTTACTGATAAAAAAAAATATATATATATATATATATATATATCATATGACCTTGTTTATTATTACGTTCAATATATAATTCAAATTCGATTCATGATTTTACCGTTACGGTCCCACCTTGGAACCCAACCAAACCATTTGAATATATATATATATATAATTTGTTACTACACATTACTCAAGTGCCTTATCACTACCACAAAGTACATTATTACTACATATATATACATAAGTTTCTTTAAAGTGTCATAAGTTACTAACATACATCACACTTAAAATTCATGATCTATTTATAATATATATATATTTTTTTGATATGTAAAGTATCTTAGGCCAGTTTGCAAGCATCATATTACATCTTTATAGTCCGAACAAACTTTTCGAAACAAGTTAATTCTCTACAGTCTGTGATCCCAAGAATTTTGCTAGTAAAGGAAGTCAAACCTAAGACATTGTAGGGAGCAAACCCCCAATTCCTAGTCCTCATCCACCAGACCAAAACCTTGGGGTTATATATATGTATATATATACATAAGTTGATAACCACTATGAGTTTCCTAAGAGTTTAATCTCTAGGAAGAGGCTACGAGTTCAACTCGCCCTACAGGGAGGTTATGGGTTCAACTCTCCCAAGGAAAAATTAAATTAAGGAGTCAAACACTTGATACTTTGCAAAGGGTAGGGGAGGTTAGCTCCTATAGTTGCTAATTTAACAACTAACAATTGTGATAAACTAAAAAAGGCAGCTTATTGACTTATTTAGGTCACATTATCTCTCTATTTTTTATACGACTTTTTGTAATAAGTAAAAAAATTAAAAAAATAAGTCATATCCAAAACAAGCATGACGTTCGCCGATCAAAATATATGTATACATAAGTTGATAACACTATACACCTACAAATGTGCTTTTGTACCATGAAAAAACTAGTTCTAAACAATCATATAAATGATTATTATTAAGAAAATGATGACTTATTGTTTGATATTTTAATAGGTTGTGAGTAATATTTTGTGATCATGTCGTGGAAGATGACAAATTTTCAAAAATCGTAATTTCAAACCAAATCGAACATGTTGTGAGAAATGACAAATTTTCAAAAATCTTAATTCCAAACCAAATCGAACAACAGTTTGATTACAAAATTTTTGTAGTTTAGTTTGATTTTAGATTTCATGAAACCGTAATTCGTGGTTTGTTCATAGATTTACTGCTAAACCAGACAAAATTGAATCATATTGAACTATGGGTTAATCCCATATATATATATATATATTTGATAACCGGAATTGTTGGAATCATGGGCTATTTATTTTTATTTTTTTTGGATAATGGGATGTCCGGGTCAATTTACGCGCACCTAACTAATCCTAGGGAATCAATCTCGACTCCATTTAAAATCAGAGCAAACTTCTTGTATGGACTAATTTCAAAAATTCGATTAGGACTAGTGAGTATTAGACTTGAGACCTGGAAGAAACACATCCCCAGGTTCCAAGTTATGTCTACTAAGCCAACTCCTTGAGGTTATGGGTTAATGTGCACAACTATTAGAGAAATGCTAGGTTTTCCCTAGGGAAGTGAGGCCTCCCTCTGGTTACTCATCCTTGGTGATTTTCTTTAATAATTTGTTTTATTTGTGACTTTAATATAAAACTACTACTTACATCTATTATTGAGTTTATAACATAACTCCAAAATCTTACATTAATTTGTTGACTTTCTCTACCTATGAAAGATTGTTATGCTAGCATGTTTTTTAAGTATATATGATAAGCATGTATCTCTTGAAGGGTTGGTGTTGGCAGCATGCACAAACACAAATCATCTTATAGCTTTGTGAATTAGTATATAAACATAATACCATTTTTTGTTCAATATTTCAGCTTGGAAGTGAGAGAGTTTTATCCTTCTTTCTCCTTTTTTGATGATGATGATCATAATAAGAAACTTAAAACGATTGCATTCAATACTCATTTCACTTAACAACTCATATTAAAATTTCAATAACACAAATCTATCTCTCTTAACAGTGAGGATGAAAGGGAGAGGAGGTCAAGGAGGATGGAAGCCAGTAATTTATGGAAAAAGTCATCATGCCCAAAGGATTATTCCTGCAAGATTTGGGGCAGAGATTGTCACAGTTTATGTGGATAATTTGCCAGCGTCCATGAACCCAAAGGTCTCTTTAACTTGTTTTTCAAAATTTGGAGTGGTAAAAGATGTTTTCATCCCCAGCAAGGTTAGGACATCCACAAGGACAAGATTTGGATTTGTAAGATTTGATTGTACAGTGGCTGCGAAGGTAGCAATCCAAAAAGCTGACAGGTTATGGTGTGATGACAAACAAATCAGAGTAAACATGGTAGAGTATGGGAAAGCTCTGATGGAAGGTCCGAATGGTGCTACTGTCAAGGTGCGAAAAGGTACTGCTAATGGTCTTCCCAAAGAGTGTACCAGGGAGCAGAATCATCAATCATTTGATGTTGGAGGTAGGATTTCTTTTGCAGAAGTAGTGTGGGCTAATACTGAGGGTTTAAGGACTGGTTTAGCACATGAGGAAGGCAATGGTTAGCTGTATGAAAGTGTTATTGTCCAACTCAAAAGCCATCTTATGTTTGCAGAATTTGAGAATGTGATTCATCTCAGAGGTGCGGATGATATATCCATGTTCGGCAAGAAGGAGGAGGTTGTGCTGAGGTGGATGGAGTTGATGGTTCAGATACTCCATCGGTGGTGGCTGAGACAATGTGTAGTCATCTTGGAAGTCCAAACAATAAGATAGCGTGCGTTGCTGATCTGACAACAGCCGTAAGTACAGGAGTTAATGCGAAAAAGACAAGTAGGGAGGTGGAGGATGAAATTATCACACCTGGGTTCATTGCAAGTGCTAATGGACTTGAGGTGGACTGATCTCAAATTAGTGTGGAAGTTTCATTGGGTATAGCCCGTATGGGTGGGCCTTTATACAATGGGCCTCTGTATCAGATATGTCAAAGCCCACATGGAACGAATGAAGTGGATAATCAAAATTCTATTAACACTTTAACCCAAGTCCGTGAGACAGTTGCTATGAAGTCAAGTGCTGCGGTGGGTCGTCAGAAGGGGAGTCTTGTGAGCCCTAATTTGCAGATTGGAGCAAGGAAAACTAGGAGCAGAAAGAAGCTGAGCAAGTCAGAGGTGAAGATGGTGAGAAGACTTGCTAGGGGTGCAAAAATTTTGAAAAGTTGAGGGGCAATGCCAGTTGCGAGTTGGCATAGAGGAGTGCTTTTTCGGGCGGCAATGAAGGTGGTATCCTCATCTTTGTCAAGTGGTCATGGGAATGGCAGGGAGAAGAAGTTGCTGTCTGAAACTCAAGCAACTATTAGAGTTGGAAGAATATAGGGACTTAACTGTAATGGGTCGGAGCAAGAAGCAATTCAGAGATGTATGGAATTGGAAAAGAATGATGAAGATCGGGTAGCACTTACATGGGTGGGTGCTCATCCTTGAGCATCATAATTAGGAGGCTTGGGTGTTTAAGTACTGTTTTAATGAACATTTTATCATGGAATATCAGAGGTTTTGGTAGGAGTAGGAAGTGGAGGAAGATTAAAGCAGTGCTCAGAGACAGAATTGTTGATGTAGTGTTTTTCCAAGAGTCTAAGAAGGGTGGGGTGACTGGGGAGTTTATTCGAGCAATTTGGCCTGGAGAGGTGTTTGATTTTATGGTTATTGATCCTAAAGGGCGAGCAGGAGGCTTACTTTGTGTTTGGAATCCTGCTATGTTCAAAATGAGAAGTTGTTGCAGTAATAAAGACTTTATTTTGCTAGCAGGTACTATCCTTCCTTCTGTTGAGTGTGTCTTGATGAATGTGTATGCCCCTAATGATGTGGCCAAAAGAGGTAAATTGTGGGAAGTTATAATATGTCTGAAATTAATTTTTGCTTATCCGTGGATTTTAGGTGGTGATTTCAATGAAATCACGTCAATAGGGGAAATAAAAGAGTGAGGGATCGGGGAATGCGAGAATTTAATTCCTTTATTGAATCAATGCAAGTTATAGATCTTGTCATGCTAGGACGGAGATTTACCTGGTGTAATGCAGCAGATGGGGATAAGTGGAGTAGAATAGACCGTTTTCTCATTTCCCCTGAATGGTTAGAGGTGTTTAAACTCAAACAATGGGGGCTCCCACGGTCTATGTTAGATCACTACCCAGTTATCTTAATGGAGGATGCTAAGGATTGGGGACCTAGACCGTTTAGGTTCATTAATGCATGGACCTTGCATCCACAGTTTCTATGAGTCATTAAGCGTTCGTGGGAGGAATCTGCAGTATCTAGATGGGCTGGTTATGTTATTTTTTCTAAGTTAAAAGCACTCAGAATGGCGTTGAAGACTTGGAATTTGAAGGTCTTTGGAAATGTGCAACATAAGTTGAAAGAAGCTGAGGAGGAGCTCCATTCTCTTGATTTAAGTGCTGAGTACAGAGAGCTTGATGATGGTGAAAAGAGCAGAAGAAAGGTCTTAAAGGGAGAGGTGTGGCTATGAAGGAAAAGAGATGAATGGTTGTGGTTACAAAAGTCAAGGATGTCATGGGCTTTGAAGGGGGATAGGAACACCAGATTTTTTCATATTATGGCAACCAGTTGGCAAAGTAAGAATCTGATTAACACATTATTCATGGATAAGGTTAATTATGGTGAGCCAGCAAGTATAAAAAGGGAGGTACATAGGTATTTTAAAACATTGTTCACAGAGGATTGGAAGGTTAGGCCTATATTAGATGGGCCTTTTAAGTCTATTGGGACTGAAGCTACAGTGGCTGAACTTGAGTCTGAGTTTACAGAAGATGAAATATGGGCTGCAATACAAGGGTGTGATGGTAATAAGGCCCCAAGCCCTGATGGGTTCAATTTGTCATGTTTTCAAAAATGTTGGAAGGTGTTTAAACCAGACATTCTGCAATTTTTCAAGGAGTTTCACTGGCATGGGAAGTTAACAAAAGGTATTACTAGTTCCTTCATTACTCTCATTCCTAAGAAGGATTGTCTCGAGTCCTTAGCAGATTACTGCCCTATTAGCTTGATTGGTTCCTTGTATAAAATACTCTCCAAGGTGCTAGCAAGTAGAGTGAAGAAAGTTACTCCTAAGGTTGTTAGTAATGTACAATCTGCATTTCTAAAAGGAAGGAATATTTTAGATGGCGTGTTGATTGCTAATGAAGTTGTGGATTGGTGGAAAAGGAAGCATAAGAAGGGGGTGATACTAAAAATTGATTTTGAAAAGGCCTATGATTCAGTGAACTGGGGTTTTTTGTTGCATATGATGAGGGGATTTGGTTTTGGAGATAGATTTGTCAGCTGGATTAAGGAGTGCATATCCTCAGCAAGGGTCTTGGTTTTAGTTAATGGATCACCTACACAAGAGTTTTGTCCTAAAAAAGGGCTAAGATAAGGTGATCCTCTATCCCCATTTTTGTTTAATTTAGTGGTTGAAGCATTAAATTCATTGTTGGTGAGAGCACAGTCCTTGGGGTTTGTCAAAGGTGTAGCATTTAGAGATAGGGATGAAGCTATTACTCACCTGCAATTTGTGGACGACACTATTATTTTTTGTGAAGTGGAAAGAGGGGAACTACTGACCATTATAGAATTCCACTATGTTTTGAGATTATGTCTGGGCTTAAGATTAATTTCCATAAGAGCAGTGTGTGTGAAGTAGAAGTGACTGATGCGGAGGTATCTGAATTCATAGATCTTCTTCACTGTAGGAGGCAGAAGCTCCCGCTTATTTATCTTGGGTTGCCATTGGGAGCAAGTCTTAGAAGAGTAGCCACATGGCTGCCGGTAATTGACAGGTTTCAGCGTAAGTTAGCCTCTTGGAAAAGGAAGTTTTTGTCCTTCGGAGGAAGACTTGCTTTGATTAAGTCAGTGCTTTCAAGCTTGCCTGTTTACTATATTTCGTTATTTAAAATGCCAGAGAGTGTGGCGAAAACTATCGATAAAGTGCAAGCTAAATTCTTATGGGGTGGTGCAGATATTAAGAAGAAAATTCATTGGATTAGGTGGGCAGTGATCACCAAAAATAAGTCTCAAGGAGGGTTAAGTGTCAAGAGAATCAAGGAGTTTAATGACTGCTTACTTGCTAAGTGGTGGTGGAGATTTAGCAATGAAGATAACACATTGTGGAGAAAGTAATTTGTTCCAGGTATGGTTCTCTGGGAGGGGGTTGGCAGCCATTTTTGGAAGATATCAGTAGAGTCTCAAGAGTATGGAGTGATATTCTTTCAGTAGCAGCTAGTAATGTTCAATTGGGTTGGTTCTATTTGTCACAAATCAGAATAATTGTTGGTAATGGGTGTAGAACTAGCTTTTGGAAGGACAGTTGGGCTGGTGAACAATGTCTTCACGAGTTGTTTCCAAGGCTGTTTTTGTTATCAGTAGAGAAGGATAACACTCTTGGGACGATGATAGCAAAGAAAGGTGATTCTGGGACATGGGTGTTGGAGTTCAGAAGGCTGCTTAGAGCATGAGAGGTGGCTGAGAAAGGAAGGCTAATCAATATGCTTAATGGTTTTTTGCCGACACCGGTGGATCATGCAGATTGTTTAAGATGGTTAGCTTCATCTTCAGGTCAGTTCAGTGTTGCCTCTTTGTATAATAGGAATGTGTCTCAAGTGACTTCTGTTATTCCTTCTCTCATTTGGAATAATTTATCTCATCCTAAAACACAATTCTTCGGGTGGTTCGCGTGGAAGGGAAGGGTCAAAACGGTGGCTTATCTGCAGCGAATTGGTGTACTCTCTGGTGCGGTTCAGAATACCTGTGTTTTCTGGAATAAGGATATTGAAGATGTTAATCATGTTCTTTTGTTATGTCCATTAATTTGGAAGGTGTGGTCTAATATGGTGGATTGGTGGGGGTTAAGGTGGGCTATCCCTGGTTCAATTGAAGGGCTTCTTAATTGGTGAGGTAGGTTTAAATTTAAGAAGCTTGAGTGGATGATTTGGAAAACAATTTCTATGGCTGTGTTGTGGTGCATATGGAAGTGCAGGAATGACTGTGTATTTAGAGGAATTCAGCCACAGGTGATGGATCTCAGTGAAATGGTAAAAACTAGGATAGCTCTGTGGGTTAAGTTTCATAACCCAAGCTTTGCTTTTTCTGTGCATGATCTGGTTCATAATATGCAGTTGATTAGGGGCCAAGCATTGTGATCTTCAAGGACTTTTGATGGTTGTTCTATGCTTATAAGAAAATTGGAATCTGGTTTGACGTTAGAATTTGTTTGGGTGATGTATGCTGCCATTGTTTGCTGATGTTGGCTGACTTATACTAAGCTGATATGATGATCTGGTTTGATCTTCAAGGACTTGATGGAGTTGGAATTGGGATTGAAGTTCATGGTTGTTCTATGCTTATACATGGCTTGGAGTTGTTTGTTGCAGTTTGAAATGGTTGACTTGATGTAGTACATGGCTGTTGGAATGGTTGCTGATTTATGTGAGAATTGCATTGTGGATTAAAGCATCATGTTCAGGTTTGGCCTACTTAGTGACTGAAATCATTTTCAAGCTGCACCAGGTCAGACTTTGTTCCAGCTGATGTTGTAGTACATGGAGGTTGCCGATATATGGGTGATACTGATGTTGTTGGCGTTTAAGAGGTGATACTGTTGATTCTGTAGTTGATGGAGGCTGTAGCTCTGCTGTTGATGTTGATTCTGTAGTTGAGGCAGTGGTCTGTGGCTAAGTTAGAGTTCATAGACAGCATAGATAACTAGGTCTTGCCAACCTATTTGAATTGTAGCTTTTAAGCTCATCCATCCCATGTTGTACTGATATGTTGGGCTGATATGTTTGTACTGATATATGTTTGGTCTGAACTTCTGTGCCTGCTATGCTCATCTGTGGAATGTTGATCTGATATGGTGACTGCCATGATGAGGCTGTGGTAAAACTGATAGTGTTATAAACTAATATGTTAAGGCTGATCTGCGGATGGAAATATGCTCTGCTTGGATTGCAATGCTGTTTTGAGTTTCTCCTATTTCTTTGGTTGGTTTCTCACCAACTTTGGAGTGCTAGCAAATGATAGGATGGGCTTTTTGGTGCCAACTTAGTTGAGATGATTTAGCTCATCATGATATTTTTGCACTTATTTTTCTTTATTGATGTTTGTTGCTTGTGTACCTTGTACTTTGCTCTTTCATCAATAAAGTTTTTTTTTCCAGATCAAAAAAAAAAAAAAAAAAAAAAAAAAACAGTGAATCTAGACACCCAGAAATATGTTGTCTAACCAATATGGAATGACAAACAATGAAATGTTAAAATATTAATAAAACTTATAATAAAATAAAATAAAAATTGTTAAATGAAATTGCATGCATTAATATATTGGCTTACGTACCAAGTGTGAAGTGTCCAAATTCGATAGCTAGAAGTCACACTTCCTAATTGATTCTACATCTGCTAGCTTGACACCAATATGCATACATTGCACACCAATTGTACTCCAGGCTTTGAATTTGAAGTGGCGTAAAGTATTCAGTCTCTCAACAAAATTTCCCTTCAAATCTTTATTCAAACGCAGTCTAAATTGTATTTACTTTAACCCTATATTAGTTTAGAACAAATGTAGGGGGGTTCTAGATTAGAGAGGTGGTTAAAGAAGCAAAACTATGCTAATGGTCCAATAATGGTGGAAGTGGCTTGAGAACGAACAACAGCAACTATCTGGGATTTGGAGAGTGTGTAGCTGGATGAGGGTGAAGCAAGTGGCTCAAGAAGAAGTGCATGGCAGTACCAAATTGGGTAGCATCTCCCCCAAATCCCTAAAATTCCTCCTATTGAACCTTGGGAAATGGGCCATATTTATAGGCTTTTCCTTGGTGCCAAGAAGACACCAAGTGGCCAAATAGAGAGAAGACATGTGTCCTAGAGGATCACATGGAATATTCTGCCTTGAGCCACTAGGCTGAAGGTGCCATGTGTCCCTCTGCATGTACTGTGTACTATCTGTTTGCCTCCGCAACTACCTTTTTGAGCCTCGGCAAGTGCAGTTGTGGCAGGAGTGTTTGCCTCTGCACTTGCCTTCTCAGCTTGAACCTCAGCAAGTGCACTTGCAGCGGTGAACCTCGCCGCTGTACTTGTCTTCTCAGTTCTACTTGGCCAGCGTATGCATTCTCAGGACTCCATTAGTCTGCTATCGAATACGTTCGTGGTCACCTTAGCGAAGCCTCCACTCTTAGCCACCTAATCACAAACTCCACAGCTTCCCAGTGGGAAGGCCACAGCTAAGCCTGCTATCAACCATGATGTGCCTTAGTACCAAGCCCAAAGGGGCTTCCTTAAGTCCTGCCTGTGCAACCAAGGCAGGTTCGTGACCTGGGTAATGGAAAGGGAGTCCTTTATGTTCGGGCTACCCTGCTCCCATTTTCGCGGGGTCGCCGCGGTAAACTAGTATTTCTGGGCCTGCTATCAGCTCCAACCAGTAAGCCTTGGGGCCTGCTATCAGCCCTAAGCCAGTAATGCCTTGGGTCCTGCTATCAGTACCAGGCATTAGCCCCTACTTGCAGGGGGAAGCCTCTCTCAAAGGCTACTATCACCTTGGCTGGGTATTCCCTCTGCAACTTAGTTGCTGCGGTAGTAGTTGCTGCATTAATCATTTCCTGCGGCAAGTTCAAATGGCAGAACCGAGAATATTAGAGATGACAGCGCCGACATAATGCCTCCGCAACTTGGGCGCTGCAAGTATTGCCTCAGCAACTTAGTTGCCTCGGTCTTCTCTTTCCATCGGCAACTCCAGATGACCGTGATACCGACATTACTTGGAATGGCGGCAGCACCGAAGATACTTGGACTGGCGGCGCTGAGACAAAGTGCCTCAGCAACTCTGCCGCTGCACATGTTCTCTCAGCAACTTCCAATGGCAGCGGAGCCGAAGTTAATAGAAATGGCGGTGTTGAGACAAAGTGCCTCAGTAAATCTGCCACTGCACATGTTCCCTCGGCAACTTCCAATGGCGATGAAACCAAAGTTAATAGGAATGGCGACGCTGAGACAAAGTGCCTCAACAACTTTGCCGCTGCACATGTCTCCTTGGCAACTTCACCGCTGCAGGTGTTGCCTCTGCAACTTGACTTGGGCATTTTTCCTCGCTGACTCCATCTGGAGCCTTAGTGGGTCAGACCTGCCTCGGCCCACTTGTTGGCCCACTTCTCTTGGGCTTTGGCCCACGCTTCTCTCTTATCCCTGGTCGCTTTCTCAGGGCGATCTTAGTGCTTGAGTCCATACTTAGTTTGGGGTTTAATTTCTGACCCTCTACATTTTGCCCCATGCGCGCGTGGGAGACACGCTCCCTGTTTCCCGCGCGATCATGACGTCAGCGGGCAGCCTAAGGGTTGCGTCGGTTGGGTTAGAAGTTGCGTCGGCTCTAAAAAGGTACCCTTTTGACTGCCAGGGCATAATGGACCTAGGGCAATGTGCTAGCGCCCTTTTCTGATTTTCTTTATAAATAATGCCCCTTGGGTCCACCGGTCGCCCACTTCTTTCCAACACACCTTTCTGTCTCCTCTATCTTCTTCTCTCCTTTGTCCCCTATTTCCAAAGCTTTTTTAACTTTCTTTACTCCATTTTGTAGCCAGCACGAGGTTCCTTGCTGACAGGGCTGCCCAACCCCCTACTGAGTGGAGGTGGGCCCCTTACTTCGGGGGGTTGTCGACCCCTTCTAAAAGGCGGTTGATTCCTTTGTTCCTGACACCCCTTCTCTAGAGAAGCCTCTGTTTCCTTTTGGGGAGGCCATCTTGGAAGACGCAGACATGGTGAACCCAGTTTCCGTGTTGCAGTTCCGCGTAGAGCGGGGTGACTTTTCACATTCTTACATCTACTATCATACTCATTCGGGCTGTCCAGCAGATTGGTCCCTTTGGGTCGATGACGTCATGGCGGATGGCGACTTCAAGCAACGTCTATGTGATGTTCGCCTTTACAATGCCATTTTAATCTCAAAGGAGTTATCAGTGCGTAAGGTGCAGACCAACACTAATATGATTGTCTCTCGTTGGACTCGTGATACCCACATTTTTGCTTTGGCATGAGGAGAGATAACCCCGACCTCGGAAGATGTTGTTGTCCTCTTGCGCCTCAGCACCCGTGGGGATTTCCCCTTTGATCCAGAGTCTCTGACCTCTGCAGAGCAAGTCACTGTCACTGCTGTTCAGACCGCCTTTCGGGAGGCGTAGAAGTTTGGTTCCTGGTATGATCTTAGAACCGGGGAACTGCTCCAAGAGAGGCCCAAAAGGGATAAGACTACCTATCTTTCTTGGCTAAAACATTTCCTTAAGGACTTGCAACCGGTCGTAGGGGACATCATTGAGGAGAGCTGCGAGTCCATAGTTGATCCGGGCAACCGAGGTGACCTGTATTTGGCGGCGTTCATCATCTATTTTATCTCATTCTTCGTCCTACCCAGTAACCCTGCTAAAAGCATCAATCCCCTGGTATTTTCCTTGGCTGTAAAGCTTTGTAATGGTAATCAAATCCCTCTGGCTCCCCTCTTTCTGGGCAACTTATACTTTCGCCTTGACCTTATCCATTCGACATGGAGCAATTCATGGGCCGCTATGATGTGTGGAGTTTTGTGCATACCCAGTTCCTGACTGTCTTTTTCTATGAGAGATTTCCTACCATGGGCCCCACCCCCAAGGAACACGAGCCCTTCTTTACTGATGAAGTCTTTGATGCAGAGGGCCACCCTATCCTAGATGCAGAGGGTCGACCTGTCACGAGGCAAGTGCGTCAGTCCCGGCCTCGCATCTCTCGGTGGTCTGGCCTTGGCACCAACAGGCTTTTTTCAGACTATGTTGACCATATGGAGAAGTGCGTCTTCCGCCCTTTCACTTAGCCTCTCCCAGGCATTTCTGTTGTCCCCTTTTATTTTTCAAAGTCCTGCCATGTTGATTTTTCTCTCGACAGTATTCAGGCTAATTCTCTCCTTATTGCCGCCATGATTCGCCCTAGGTTTCTGCCCGTGTGGAATGAAGAAAGCATGTCCAGCGTCGTCTATCGACCGGACAGAGTCCTTATGCAATTGGGGATGGATCAAGGTGTCCCATATGCTCCCCCGCCTCAGGCTGATTTCCACCGGAGTTTCCAATGATTTACCCGAGACTACACTGCTCTACTTGTGGAGGGCCTAGGAATCATGGAGCTCCCTTCACTTGGGAAAGAGGGTGCATGTACTCCTGACAATAGGTTATTCTGGCACCGTAACCTCAGTTCCTTCTTCAATTTTTGCAATAGCGCCTCGGTCGTCCCAGCAATGGAACCTATCCCGCAGTCCGACATATCCCTTCGTCTGCCTTCTGGCCGAGGGAAACAATCCAGCATATTCTGTCACTTCAAGCTTCTGTCCTCGCACGTTATGGAGGAGCCTCACCTTTCTAGGATGATGTCTGTTCAACCCTTGCAGATTGCTCCCCCTGAAGTGAGTGCAACAGTACGCATGACCCGTTCCAAGCTAAGGGCGGCCCAGGCAGTAGCAGCATCGATTCTCGAGGCACATGCCTCACCCAGCAGAAAGAGGCTCCAAAAGGTATCCCTACTTAGACAACTATTTTTCTGCATTATCTCCTTGTACTTATCATGTTTTACTATAATGACCGCATGATCTTCTTCTTCTTTTAGGGACCACAAAGCACACTGCCCTCCGGTCCAGAGGGTTCTTCTACTGCCATTGGCATTTCTTCAGACTCAGACGACGATGACAACCTCCCCATTGCTACTAGGGTAACAAAATTCAAGACTCGCAGGACAGTTCTTCCAGACGTTGAAGAGGAACCAATTGTGGGAGGCGATTCGATCGCTGAGGCTAAGGCAAAGCCAGTTATGGAGGCCGCAGACAATGTGCTAGTTCCCTCTACTGTGGAAGTTGCAACGGTGATATAGCCGCTGAGGGCTTAGAGCCTCTGCATCCTTCTAGCTCTATGCACTCTGGCCGTTCCTCTGTTGGCGGGGATGACTTCATGCCTGAGACCCTTAGAGAAGATCGCGACATGAGAGAGCCGTTGGAAGTTATACCACCTATCCTTGGAGCTGCATCTGGCGGTTCCTCCCAATCTACTGAGTCCCCACTAATCCAGCAAGCTCCACTTCTAGACACTCAAGTGGCTGAAGAGAGTGCAAGTGTGGCGGCTACTTCTAATGTCCCTGCTGTGACCCCTCTGGACTTGGACAGACTTGCAGAGGTAGCTGTCACTTTAGCCGCCCACACTGTTACTACTGAACAGCTAGCAGACTTGTACCCTACTCATTTTCCAGAGGTGCTAGCTGACCTTGGGATGTCCCGTGACTTTTATACTGGGATGGATACCACTACCGTTCCAGATCTGAATGTTGGGGATTATCAGATGGACGGCCTTTTTTTGGAGCGACGCAATGGTGCAGGCAGTTTTGGTCTTTCTTGTAAGGCTAGTTCACTTGGTCGTCAGCCAGCGTCTACTCACTCCATTGCCGCTGGGCAGTCATCTTTAGGGGAGGTGTGCCGCCCTCAAACCTTCGGTCGCTCCGTCAGCCTCCCTCTAGTGATCGAAGCGGACGGTAGTGTGAGAGAGTCTCCTCGGTCCTCAAAGAAAGTGTCCTTCCTAAGTTACTGAGTTTCCTCCGAAGCTGTTGTAACCCTTGCCCATATCCAACCACTACATCCGGACACCTTTACCGCCTTTAATGTCCCTGGGTCAATAGTTCAGGCGGCACTACTGGAGTCACTTGCTGGCTTTATTCGTGATCTTGTCACCAAGCAGATCCTGACCACTCCCAGCAAGTTCGTGGAGAGTGTCGAGTCCAACCTGAGCGGCTTTGAGAGTAGTGGTTTTAACCTATCATGGATGAGGGCTAGGCTCCAGACGGTTGACGGCTTCCTTGAGCACGCTGACACTGTGGCGATTATCGTGTCCCTGGAGGAAACTATTAAGGAGTGTGAGGGTGCCCTGGAGCAGCACCCGCAGAACCTGGCTCAGCTCAAAGAAAAGGACTTTGCATTAGTTGCCCAGTTGCCTCAAGATGTAACTCTGATGGACTCCCTTTTGAAGGGTTTGATTTGATGTAACTTTGTGACTTTGTTATGGTTTCTTCCATTTTTCTTTATTTTTTTTGTTGCATTGCACTTGGTGCGTCTTTTCTTCTCTTTTTTTTCTCTGTCATAACTTCTTTTTCAAACACTGTAATCATGTTTTGGAAGTTTGACTTTAATGAAAAAGTATGGATGCTTGGTAATACTCTTGAGTTTCATTTCATTGCTTCCCTTACATTGCTTTCACATAGCTTCTAAAGATAAGGCAAGCTCTTTACAAGTGTAAAATTTCATTACGACTAAGCTTTTACAAGGAAACTTTCACTAAGTATGGAAAACTTTCCTCACACTAAGTGTATATGAAAGTAACATGTTTACTGAGTGTACGACCCTCTCTTTACACTTTGCTTTAAAAGTATTAACAGAGAAACTTACAACTCTTTTCAAAAGAAATTAAGGAAAATATTCTTTGACATACTTGGCGTTGACAGGGCCAGTTCTGAATCCATCATCTACTCTTGTCAACTTGTAGTACCCGTTGCCACTTGCCTCAGTAACTTTGTAGGGGCCTTCCCATCTGGGTAAGAACTTAGGGATTGGTTGCCCCCGCATGATTGCATCCACTGTTTTCCATACTAAGTCTCCTTCCTTGAACTTTCTGTGTTGAACAGATTGATTATAGGCACGAGCTATGGATTGATGATACTTTTCCATGGCCCGCGAGGCCCGATCTCTTCTTTCTTCAGCTGCCTCTATGTCATTCTTCCTTTTGTCTGGAGCTAAGTGTGCTGACATAGCCATTCTTGCTGAGGGTACTGCCAACTCAACTGGTAACATAGCTTCGGACCCATATACTAGGGAAAATGGGGTTGCCTGAGTTGGCTTCCTCTTTGACGTTCTATATGCCCAAAGTGCTACGGGGAGTTTCTCAGACCATGTGCCTCCTGCTTCATCCATCATCTTACTCAGTATTCGGATGAGGGTTTTGTTGGTCGCCTCAGCTTGTCCGTTCCCTTGGGGATAGTATGGACTAGACTTATGATGCTTAATCTGGTAGGCATCCAGCAGTCTTCCCACATGGCGATTTACAAAAGGAGTTCCATTGTCAGACAACATTACTTTGGGTATGCCAAACTTGCAGATTATGTTCTCTCTGATGAAGTTGGCTACCCCTGCCCCATCTGCCTTCCTCATTGGTATAACTTGCCTTGGTCAAGGAAGAAGCGGAGGGCTCGCCTTTTGACTCTGATTGCATCGGCTTTATTTCCAGGCAGTGTGCCATTCTCAAGGTAGTCGATATATGGCTACCTCCATTCTTCACTGCTTAAGAAGTGGGCTTCCTCTTCCTTAGGATGGGACTGACATTTTGCGCATTGCCTCTGTAATTCAATACTTTCCTTTTCTATTTCTGGCCAGTAGTACCCTTGCCTCTGTATCCGTCGGTATAGGCTGATATCTCCATCTCCACAAGACTTAGCATGGATCTACTTAAGTTTGTCAGTTGCTTCTTGCCTACCGACGCACCTTTCCAGCAAGTTGTTGGGGCCGCAAAAATACAACTCTCCTCTGAAGAGCAGAAATGGTGCAAGTTCTGCTGGTCTGATTGCTCCCTGGCCAGTTTTCAGCTGCTAGATTATATATGCTTTCCATCCCTCAGCATCTTGCTCTGCATGTTCTTCAGTTAGCACTGCTGGTGTTGTCCTTTCCTCGATGACGATGGCTATACTATTGTCTGGTATCTCCACTTTTGCCCCCAGTGTAGCCAAGGCATTGGGAAAACGGTTATGTGCTCGAGGGGTATGCTGGATTTGGACATCATCAAACTGGGCAAGTAACTTTTGAACTACAGTGCGATATGGGGCTAATAAAGGCTCCTTCAAGGCGAAGTCACCCATTGCTTGCTTGACAACTAACTTGGAGTTGCCCCAGATTCTCAACTTGCGAAGGCCTTTCTTTTGGCAGCTATCAGGCCCAGTATCAACGCTTCATATTTGGCCTCGTTGTTTGAACACTCAAAGTCAAGCTTATATGATAGATGGAACTTCTCTCCTGCTTGACTGGTTAGTGTGACACCAGCTCCACCTTTCCCAGCTCCGGAAGCCCCATCAAATTTTAAGTCCCAATAAGTCTCAACTGCAGCTGCTGAGACATGGAACTCACCCGGTAGAGGTACCTCTGCAGGTTCATGTTCACCAGATAGGAATTGGGCCAGTAGGTCTGTGAGTGCCTGGCTCTTAATAGCCTTAGGAGTGATACAAGCGATATAATATTCCGCTAGAGCCAAGAGCCATCTTGCCATTCTCCCAATTAGAGCGGGCTTTCTTAGCAAGTAGCGGACTGGATCACTCCGGGTCACAACCTGGATCGGGTGTGCCAAGAAGTAGTGGCGCAACTTCTGCGCTATGAAGATTAAGGCTAAACAATGCCTCTTAATTGGAGTATATCGCGACTCGGCACCATTGACTTTGTGACTGATGTAATAGACTGGTTTCTCAATTCCATCTATGTCTTGGACAAGTAGGGCTCCAATAGACCGAGGAGTAGAGGTCAGGTACAGTAGCAGAGGTTTTTTAGGCTGTGGGGCAATCATTGTAAGTGGTGAGGTAAGTGCTTTCTTCACCGTATCAAATGCCCATTGGTGTTCTTGCAACCATTCAAACTTGTGATTCCCTTTCAGCAGTGTCCCAATGAAAAAGGTTATCTCAGCAAGGGCTAGAATAAACCTCCTGAGGTATGACACCTTGCCTAGGAATTTTTCAAAGCCTTTTGAGAGTGTGGCGGCGACATCTCCATGATTGACTTGACCTTATCCCCATCTACTTCGATCCCCCGTTGGTGTACAAGGAAGCTAAGGAACTTGCCAACAATAACTCCAAAGGCACACTTGAGAGGGTTTATCTTGAGGCAGAATTGGCGGCAGCGCTGAAAAACCTTTTCCAAGTCGCAGAGGTGGCGGTTTGCCTTGGTAGACTTGGCCATCAGATCATCTACATATACTTCCACTTCATGATGTAACTTGTCGTGGAACACTGCAGTCATAGCCCGTTAGTAGGTTGCCCCGCATTTTTTAAATCAAAAGGCATCACCATATAGAAAAAATTTCCCAAGGGTGTCCTGAAAGCCGTCTTTTCTGCATCTTCTGGTGCCATTTTGATCTGGTTATAACCACTGAACCCATCCATGAAGGAGAACATCTGATGGCCCGCAGTTGAATCGACAAGCATATCAACATGGGGCAATGGAAACTCATCTTTTGGGCAGGCCTTATTCAGGTCGCAAAAGTCTACGCAGACCCTGATCTGACCGTTCTTCTTCTACACAGGAACAATATTTGCTAGCCAAGTTGGGTACTGTATAGGCTCAATGAACTTAGCCCTCTGTAACTTTTCTGCCTCTGCTTTAATCTCTGCTTCAAGATCAGGGTGATACTTTCGAGCATGCTGCTTGATCGGTTTAGAGTTGGGAAAGGTGTCCAAATGATGAGTGACGATGGATGGGTCAAGACCAGGCATCTCATCATATGTCCAAGCAAAGACGTCACTGTATTGCTTTAGTAGTGTTATCAATTCTGCCTTAGCTGCTGGAGCCATTGTAACACTGACAAACACCGGCTTGCTCTACCCAGGTAAGTCACTGAGGTTGACCTCAGCGAGTACCTCCTGCTGGGGTTTAGGCCTATCTTGCATGCATTCAGGAGCGGGCTCAGGCACCTCCACCAATCCTTCTTGGGACTCACTTTCGTCACATTTATTTGTCTCGGGGCCATCCTTCCAAGGTATGAAGTTTGGCCCCCAAGACCGTCATAGGTAGTAAACTGTCTTGCCGCCCTCGGGCACCTTGACAATCTTGGGCGGAGGACTCGTAGATTTGCTGCTCCTTTTCTGTCTAATGCTTTCTGGAGCAGCCTCTGCATCTCGAATGTCTTCCTACTTCGGCAATTTTACCCCTGCAATTTTACCCGTCCTTGGAGCTTCATCCGTTGATAACTCAGTAAAGAAAACTGCATCCGAATAGTGTGCCTCTTCCACTCTAAATGGCTTTTCAGATGCGTTTATGGTAACTATGCGCTTTCCTAACTTTGCCTTCACACGTTGGTGATAGCTGGACGGAATAGCGCCATACCGGTGCATCTAGGCTCTGCCAAGTATCATGTGGTAGTTTGTATATGCATCAATCACGTGGAATTTAGTCGCAGAAAAATCTCACCAACTGCTAAGTCCACTACGACATGGCCTTTAGTGACCTTTTTCTCACCACCAAAATCGGTTACAGTAATGGGTTGGCGAACCATTCCAGACTCCAGAATGCCAGCCTTTGCAAAGGTGTCAGTGGTAATGATGTTTATGGACGCCCCACCATCGGGGAAAGCACGCTTGAACTCCACATCATTGATATAAGCTGTGACGAAAAGAGGGCGGTTATGGGGAAATGGGTATACTCTGTCTGCCTTTGAAAAGGTAATGGCTCCATAATCTTCCTGGATGCGCTGAGGCACATATTCCTTGGCCTTAGCAACTTTAGCATGGTGCACTTTAGAGATCCTGATGAGAGCCTTTGTTGCTTCCATCCTGGCGGCTTGGCTCAGCTCCAACTGGTCAAAGAAGGTAGGAAACTTAATAGAATTTTGTAAGGCTTGAGCATGAGTATCCTCTACGAATTTCGCCTCTGCAGGTGCTATTTCAGGGAGTTGGCTAGTTGCAATTTCTTCTAACTCATCATAGTAGGACGCCATGTGCACTTAATCCCGCACAGGCCCAAGGTAACTGATCATGTGTACATTTTTCCCCTTCTCCTTGTGGTTAGGATAAAGGTCCTTTCGTACATCACGATTACCGGCATCTTTGAACTTTAACTCATTGGCATCAACTTTCTTTTTGAAGATATTTTTTAACGTCCAACAGTCCCTGGTGGGGTGTCTGGTGGTTCTGTGAAAGACACAGTAATCTGGGCTTTCTTTGTCCTTCTTGGTTGGAGTAACCTCAACCGGAGGTAAAGTAAGTTCACCATCAGCGACCCATTCTTTAACCAAGGCTTTAACATTCTCAAGGCTGCAAGGATATGGATTCCTGTCTTCATAACTCTTCCTCTTTCGAGAGGACGACGCCTCTGCTTGCGAGCGGCTCCCTCTTGTGGAGGTTACCGCAGAAACTCTACTACTGCGGGAGTAGCGGTGGCTGTCACGAGATCTGTGTAAAGGACCAGTGCTACTAAGATTTCTAGCTGCCTCAATCAAGGCAGAAAAGGTAGGCAGATTATGGTTCACCAAGAAAATCTTGTAGTCGCGTATGGCACCCTCCACACATATATTGACTAAGTGAGCTTCATCCACTGATTCATGATAGTCAATAGCCTTGTCTTGGAACCGCTTAACATAGTCCAGTATATCTTCGCCTTCTTTTTGGACGTCTCGCCCAAGTGTGAGGGTTGTAACTTTCTCCTGGACTTGGAAGAACTTCGTGTGGAACTTGTTCACCATTTCCTCCCAACTCTTGATCGAGTTGGGAGACAAGTTCACATACCAACTGTAAGCTCTTTCAGTAAGTGATTTAGAGAACTCCAGAAGGCGCAAAGAGTGGTCACTGCCATGGACAGCAAGAGTTTCAATGTACCTGACCACGTGTTCTCTGACATTGCCTTGTTTTCCATCAAACTTAATAAACTTGGGCACTGTATACCCAGTTGGGTAGGGCATGGTCAATATCTCTTGAGAGTGTGGGGGCTTCACATCTGGGTCTGGGAGAGATGGAAGTTGTTTCTTGCTATGCTCTTGCTCGAGCATAGCTTGTACATCGACTAAAGTAACAAAGTGAGTGGGTTGGAATTGTCCAGTCTACTCCTGGGTAGCTGAACCGGCGGCTGTACGTTCGCTTGAGGTATCACCAGAGGCACTTGGATCGGAGCCCGAACCTCAGGGAACAAGTTAGGCGTTGGGTTTGAGACCGCCACAGGTGGGGGTGCTTGCACTGGAGCTGGTTTAGAAGCCATGGCCATAATAGCCTCAGTGAGAGTTTGTAAAGCTGCCAGGATCTCCCTCTACGTATCCTGGAGTGACTGAACTGCCTCAACCACAACACTGTGGTCATGGTCTTCCGCATGTGCTGCTCCGCCATTGGAAGAGCCCTGCTGCTGTGGGAGTTGCTAAACTTCCTTTTCTACCATCTTTTCCAGCGAAGTGTGTAAGCCACTGCGGGTGTGAACCATTAACAAAGCAGCCTCCCCAGCGGAGTCGCCAGAAATGTAGGGGGGTTCTAGATTAGAGAGGTGGTTAGAGAGGCAAAACTATGCTAATGGTCCAATAATGGTGGAAGTGGCTTGAGAACGAACAACAGCAACTATCTGGGAATTGGAAAGTATGTAGCTGGGTGCGGATGAAGCAAGTGGCTCAAGAAGTAGTGTATGGCAGTACCAAATTGGGTAGCATCTCCCCCAAATCCCTAAAATTCCTCCTCTTGAACCTTGGGAAATGGGCCCTATTTATAGGCTTTTCCTTGGTGCCAAGAAGACACCAAGTGGCCAAATAAAGCAAAGACATGTGTCCTAGAGGATCACATGGAATATTCTGCCTTCAGCCAGTAGGCTGAAAGTGCCACGTGTCCCTCTACATGTACAGTGTACTATCTGTTTACCTCCGCAACGACCTTTTTGAGCCTCAGCAAGTGCAGTTGTGGCGGGAGTGTTTGCCTCTGCACTTGTCTTCTCAGCTTGAACCTCAGCAAGTGCACTTGCAGCGGTGAACTTCGCCGCTGCACTTGCCTTCTTAGGACTCCATTAGTCTACTATCGACTATGTTCGTGGTCACCTCAGCGAAGCCTCCACTCTTAGCCACCTAACCACAAACTCCCCAGCTTCCCAACGTGAAGGCCACAGCTAAGCCTGCTATCAACCATGCTGTGCCTTAGTACCAAGCACAAAGGGGCTTCCTTAGTCCTACCTGTGCAACGAAGGCAGGTTCGTGACCTGGGTAATGGAAAGGGAGTCCCTTATGTTCGGGCTACCTTACTCCCATCTTCGCGGGGTTGCCGCGGTAAACTAGTATTTTTGGGCCTGCTATTAGTCCTAGGCTAGTAATGCCTTGGGGCCTGCTATCAGCACTAGGCATTAGCCCCTACTTGCAGAGGGCAGCCTCTCTCAAAGGCTACTATCACCTTGGCAGGGTATTCCCTCTACAACTTAGTTGCTGCGGTAGTAGTTGCTGCGGTAGTCATTTCCCGCGGCAAGTTCAAATGGCAGAACCGAGAATATTAGAGATGGCGGCGCCGGCATAATGCCTCCGCAACTTAGGCGCTACAAGTATTGCCTTAGCAACTTAGTTGCCTCAGTCTTCTCTTTCCTTCGGCAACTCCAGATGACCGTGATATCGACATTACTTGGAATGGCGGCGACACCGAAGATACTTGGACCGGCGGCGCTGAGACAAAGTTCCTCAGCAACTCTGCCGCTGCACATGTTCCCTCGGCAACTTCCAATGGCGGCGGAACCAAAGTTAATAGGAATGGCGACGCTGAGACAAAGTGCCTCAGCAACTCTACCGCTACACATGTTCCCTCAGCAACTTCCAATGGCGGCGGAACCGAAGTTAATAGGAATGGCGGCGCTGAGACAAAGTGCCTCAGCAACTTTGCCGCTGCACATGTCTCCTTGGCAACTTCACCGCTGCAGGTGTTGCCTCTATAACTTGACTTGGGCATTTTTCCTTGCTGACTCCATCTGGAGCCTTGGTGGGTCGGACCTGCCTCGGCCCACTTGTTGGCCCACTTCCCTTGGGCTTTGGCCCACGCTTCTCTCTTATCCCTGGTCGCTTTCTCAGGGCGATCTTAGTGCTTGAATCCATACTTAGTTTGGGGTTTAATTTCTGACCCTCTACAAGAACAAAGCAGGGCGACCCCACTTATGGGGTGATAGATACCGTACAAAAAGTCTTATTCATTTATAAATAAGGACTTACGCATAAGTCATAATAAGTATACTTATTATCTGACAAGTCCTGTGATAATTAATGACGTTCTCATCAAACACTATTAAAAGAAATCATTAATTGTTAATTTTCAACAATAGTTTAAAAATTTTGTCACAAAAAAAGTCACTAATTATAAGTTTTAATAATAGTTTAAAAAATTTGTTACAATTTTTTTTTACTAATTTTTATCTTTCTGCGACAGTTTAAAAAACTCGTCACAGAAAAACGTCACTAATTATAAGTTTTAGAGATAGTTTATAAAAATCGTGACAAAAAAAGTTATTAATTGTCAATTTTTAGCAACATATGCAAAAAAATACCATAAAAAATTATTTTTAGCAACAATTTTATTCAGATTCATTTTCAATAGAATTTAATGATAACTATTAGGAACTATTAATAATTTACCCAAAAAACTAAAAGATCTCAACAATTAGAAATCAAAACTCATTAAGAACCTAGTTTTTTTCTATTGCGTCTCTCTTTTCAACACTCAAATCAAATAAGAGATCAACGATTAAATGGTTTACGGCGGGCACAGATGATAGGACCAGCATATATAAAAGGACTTGTATATCTATGGTTTAGGGCAGGACAATATATATATATATAAGGTATATTTGACACTATTGATAATAAGATTATTATGAATAGTTAAAAAAAATAACACATCGTCAAATACGATAGTAAAAATTTATGTATATTTTTTTATTAAGATGGTAATATTTAATTAGAAATTTATTTTACGTAGAAGTTCAAATGTTAATAAGCTTAAATTTATTTTTAAAAATTTATAAAGTTTAAATTCTTTGAATGATCCCATCTATAGAGATCTTTATACTTTAACCATATTGTGAGCTTAGAATAAAACATCTTTACTTTTGTGAAGGCATTTTTGTTTCTTTCGATTTTGTCTTTTCAAGAAGTTCCAATCTTGTCTCCCACGTATTTTGCTACAAGTCATAGAGAAATTTGTAATAATCCATTAAGCTTGTTGGTGTTTCTTGGGTTTATTGTTAGGCTTTTTTCTCCTCTGTTTCATGTTCATTTCCTTTTTGCTTTTTGTTCCCTTTTGGCTCATGCTAGTTTCTCACCATTCTTTGATTTAGTGTCAACATATGATTGGATTTATTTTTTTAGTGTCAACCTATTTAGAATCGATTAGTTTGGTTATGATATTGTTTTTTACACTAGCCTTCTCTTTATTGGTGTATATTGTATGAAATTGAGTCTTAACCATATGTAAAAATTGAACAAAGATGGGAAACATGTCAGACTTACAACAAAGCAAATAGACCCAAGTACACCTAATGTGATCGTCAATAAAAGTCACATAATAGCGATGACTCGAAAAAAAAGAAACATGAGAGGGACCCCAAATATTAGAGTGAATAACGTCAAAAGTACTAGGGGCACGTGTCATATGAGGTATATAACTAGTGCAGACATGTTTAGACAACTCACAAATAGCACAATGAAACTTAGAATCCTAATAAGTTTTATTTAATAAAGAGAAAAGTTAACATAAATATTGAAAATTGACATGACCTTGTAGACACCCCATTTTTTACCGTCCTCAAGACTTGGACGTCACCGTTTGAACACTCGGTGGTCATCCATGTTCGTGTTCGTCTTGAGTTCCCGGAGGCCTCGGCCATGCGCCTTGCCTCAAGACCTCTCGACTTGCCTGTTTTGTGTCTGGTTTTGCACCAAACACTTGTGTTTTGCTTTTGAGGGACAGGGAATGGCTTGTTGGCCATCCCCACACCCCACCGGCCATGGCTTGAGGCCACCGGCCATGTTTTGTTGCCATCAGCCAAATGTTTGGCCGGCCGGCACTATTTTTGGTCGGTCGACCATGTATTTGGTCAATTTGGCATCTTTGGTTGGCTGACCACTGTGCATCTGCTTTTGCAGATATTTTTATGCCAGCTGTGCTAGCTGGCATACACTTTGCACCCCCTCCATACACGTGTATGGAGGGATTTCACTCTTGCTTAGCTTGTTTTGTAAGCTTTGCAAGAGTGATCCTCTATAAAGGGAGGGCCTCTCCTCCCTCCTCCAAGGTTCCAGAAGTTCAAGAGAAAGGTCTGAGATTAGGGTTTGAGTCTTGTGTCTATTCTATCTCTATATCTCCCTCTCTTTGGTGTTTAAGGTGTTTTGTTCATAGTTTTACACACAAACACCTAGTGTTACACTTTCCTTTTGCTACTGAGGTACTAAGGAGTGATTTTCAGAGTTTTGAGCTGGTTTTGAGCTAAGGAAAGCAGCTGGAGTGCTGTTCTTGAAGGGGTCTACAAGGGTAAGAACTTTACCTTTAAATACCCCATTTTTGCATAGTCCTTTTGCCTACCTTGCATCTGCTTTTTAGCTTAGTGTATAACATATAAAAGTCTTGTTTTACTTGCTTAAAATAGTTGTTTAAGGTTGTTTTGGTGTTTGGGGTTGTTTGACCCCTCTTAGGCCTTGTTTGGCCCCATTTTGTGCTATTTTGGTGAGCTCCGGGACCACCTTGTTTGGGCCTCCTCACCACTAAATCTTGAGGGATTTCAGTGGTGGGATGGTGGTTTTAGGTCCTAAGAAGGAGAGGGCATCCCCTCTCCTTGTTGCTTCAATGTTGGCATTTTAGCCTCATGTGTGAGCATCTTGTTAAGTTCATGTTGGCCATGTCTTAAGTGGTATTTGTGTTATTTTTCCATGATATAGCACTGTTTTTACTTGTTTAGACACACCATGCTGCTTTGCATACTTGTCTTGTAATGCCATGAATTGCCTTAACATGGTTGTGCATTTGACCTTGTTTGCTGTTTTGGCTTAGCTTTGTGAAGCTTTTATGCATGTTTTAGTATGCTTGAGGTCTGTTTTTGGTTGTTGGGTCATCCATGCTCGCTTTGTATAGCTACCATGCAATTCCCCTTGTGAGCCTTGAGTGTTGACCCCTCTAGCATGCTTTACTTGCTTTGTTTCAGTGGTTTGGAACCACTTACCATGTCATTTCAGTCCATATAGCATGCTTGTATACTTGCATTTATGGCTCCTTTGATGTTTCAAAAGGTTTGTGTTATGCTCCATGATTGGTTCATTTTGCATGCCTTTAGATTTAGGCCATTTAGATGCCATCTAGGTGTGCCCTTGACCTTGTTTTGGTCTGCCTTGGGTGGTTTTGAGTCCCCTTGGCCCTTTGAGGCTTGGTTGGCATGGCCATGGTTTAAGCCCCTTGGCTTGCCTTGAGTTTTGGACATTATTGCATGCTATGCTTGTCTTGTTAAGTTGGTTTGGCACCCTTTTCTAACATGATTTTCAGAGCGTTATATGCATGCTATTTGCCCTTGTTTATCCCTTTTAAGTGTGCTTAAAAGTTGCTTCTTTATGCCTAAGTGTTGGACCATGTTTGCATGCATGTTTGTATGTGTTTTGGCCCTCATTTCCTTGGCATTTGGCCACTGATTTTGGCATGCTTGAGAGCTACCCATGTTAGTGTAAGTCCATCCCACCATGTTATTGCATGCATGCCTTGCATATTGTCACATGCTTGCTCCATTTTACCTTTTGTCGCACACCATGTGTAATTGCATCTTGTTGCATTGCTTGAGCTACATGACATATTGTTGCATGATTAGGTTGTAATACATTTGGCATGTATTTCCTCTTTTTAGCCACTTAACATGTTGTTACATGTTTGTGTGTTGTCCATATTGCATGTTTGCATTGCTCGCCCTCATGTTCATAGTGCATACTTAGCTCGCATGCCTAGGTTGCATTGCATCATGCACGCACGCCTTGCCTCTTGAATCACCATGATAGAGGTTGGATCTTTATGTGTTCGTTCGATTTGCATTGCATTTGAAATCAAAATGCACAACTTGGCCTCTTTGGCCATCACGCATTGGAATGCGCGATTGGTGGTCCGAGGGCCGAGTACCAAACTCCTTTGAGTCATGAACATGATAAGGAGTGTGGTTGGTGCAAACATTGCTTGAAATGCATTACCATGCCATGTTTTGCCCTTTGCTGCTGTCAAAACAGGTTTCTGCAGGCATACATGGTCGACCGACCATCTCTACTGCCGACCGACCAAACATTTTTGGCCTAGAGCTATACAAATGGTCGATAACCACTCCCCTATGGCCGATGACCATTCCTCATGGCCGGTGGCATCCCCCAGTGTTCAGAGGGTGTACCTTGGGACTTTTGCAGTCTTCAGAGGAGGAAAACAGTGAAAACAGAGGCAGCTTGTGCATGGTACTGAATTTCTGAGCAAAACCGAACGCGCATGCATTGGACCCTCTTCCCGAGGCTGTTTACCGCTTTTGTAGCTTAGTTAATTTGCTTAACTAGTTAAGTGGTCTGTAATTAATTAATTAGCTTGTAGTTAATTAATTTGTATTATTCTTTTGGCCCTCCGAGCAGGGCGAATTTGTAATAAGTGTGGGTGCGTGTGTGCATGTCTTCCAATCCCCACTTCTTTCTCCCTTTTACTTACCTGCTTTTGATGGTTAGTATTAGGGCATATTTAATTTAGCATCCTTATGCTATGCATGCGTGCATCCATTCATTTGTATTGCATGCACCGGGCTCGGCGCATCATACTAATTGCATAGTATTTCAAATCTAACTTGAATACGTGTTATTTGTTGCATTCCACATGCCATCCTAGGATTAGCCGAGCCTATTCTAGTTGCATTTTGTATGCGATGCATTAGCCACTTAACATGGACTTGGATCATACATTGATTGCTAACAAGTTCTTTGTTTTGGCTCGGAGTACTCGGTAAGCTTTTTATGCTTTAGCATCTCGCATGAGTGTGAATGTTAACATAACAGCATGCTTACCATGTGGCTATATGCTTATGTGATATAAACTGCCTGAATGCCTGTGGGTGAAGGTTGGATTGTTTGAGTTGGAACAACTCATTGAAATCCGTGTTTTAGCCTACTTGCGAGTAGCAAATTTCAAACTTTTCCAAACGAGCGGATATGCAATGCTTTGTTCCAAATTAGGCGATCTAGTCTATACTTTTGTGTTGTGCGCATCACATAGTAAGATTAGCTAATTAACTGGAATAAGAACACATAATGTTTTCAAAACTAGATATCATGGTTAGTAGAGGCCGATCTTTGATCGGGCGAGCGAGGGTGCTCATAGCTGACCTTCCCCAATCGTACCCAAGTTCCCGAGCCGAGGCAACTTTGGTGATGACGGACACGTGGCCTTAGGCAAACGAGTCAGGGTTTCCTAAATTCCCCATAAAAAATATTTAGGTGGCGATTCTGTATCTGGCAAAGCAGTCCATGTTTGGCACTTCTTTCAAAAAAGTCTGTTTTCCAAAACGATTTGCCAGATTTGGACTCTTTGGTGATTTATCAATCTCGCATTGCACTTTGCGAGATCAGATTAAGAACCGACACTAATTGAGTCCGAACTGTAGCATGAGGCCCACGCGGGCGCGTTTACAGTTTCTGGCGACTCTGCTGGGGAGTTTAGAGAGCTTGACTCGAACTCGTGATATCTTGTTTTGTTTACACTCATGTGTTTCTTTGCATTGCATGTGCATTGGTGCGCCTAAGTCACAGTGTTTGCCGTCTGCTATTCTTGAACGGTTTGCCGGAGGCTCGCTTCGAGAAGCATGCCATAAGGCTGACCGGTTACGGGCTCTGCCACGATGGGAACACAAACCCCGGTTGTCACCGGGGCACCCTTTTGACCATTCGACCTAGTGCATGTTCGGAATCCATAGTGACCATTCCAAGCTAGGACAGGTTGCTACCCGATTGTAGGTTGTTTGAAACCGCTGCGTGCGTAGTGAAACCTTAGCTCCGGACAAAATAGGACAGGGAAACCCTACCCCAACATAGGGGTGTTTTGGCTCTTGCTTGTTTGTTATGTGCTTTTTGAGTTGACCTCTACAGGGAATGCATATATCAGTTTGCAAGTTTTGGCATCAGGCCTGCGGGCACCAGTGTTTTGAGGAATCAATTATATCTGCGGGTATCAGATTCAGTTTTCAGGGCTGTGATTTCGGGGAACAGTGATCAGTAGTAGAGTACAGTTATTCAGCTATGCTTGTGTCTGTTCTGATTGGGCCGAAATGCTGCGTGTTTTCTCTTTCAGTTCAGAGAGTTAGTACAGAATAGCCAGTGGTCTCCTTTGCTGAGGCAATACAGACATCTGATCCATCATCTCCGTTCAGTTCAAGAGGACTTATGATGACGCAAAGTTCAGAGGAAATAGTGGTTATGACAGCCGCATTGGATCAAGGGAACATCTTGCGGGATGAAACCAATGTTGATGTACCGCATCCGCCCAGGTCGCCTGCCGCGCGCCCGATCTGGGAACCCCAATTATATCAGGCTCATGAGCCCACCACGTTCGAGTTAATGGGAATGATCGGCGATCTTCAGCGATCTGTGGCTGATCTCGCCTACGGAATGTCGGCTTCGCCACCAACCACTTCTTACGCCGGGAATTTTGTACCGCAGGAGCCCCCGCTATTGGGGCGAATTGTGATCGAGCTCAGCCAACCTGAGGTTGCCTCAAACTATAGCCATGACATGTCAACAACAACCGGGTTTCGCTCTGATATAGCAACCAAACCCTCAATCAAGCTGAGGCCAGAGGTAAGAACAAAGTGGGAACAGGTGCTGATCCCGTTGAACAACTGCTGTGGGCAGTCGAGGCTTTGAAAGCCGGAGGATGGAATAAACAGCAAATATTCGCGGTGATGGCCAAAACTGTGGATGATGCTTTCCCCACTCCAACCGAGGGGAGTTCCAGCGAGACAGAAAACCGGGATAGGCCCCGTCATGCCAGAACAGTTCCCTCCAATCCCAACTCTGCACCGGGAAGGGATCAGAAAGTCAAGGCGGCACCTGCCGATCCTTTTGCCAGTGCGTCCGGCAAAAGTCAGCAAACTTCGAAGTATCTGCCCCGAGGGCGCAGAGTCTTCCACGCCCTCTACATGCCTTTGTCTAGGGCACTCCAGATCCTTGCTGAAAGGGGGCACCTTAAACCCCTCGAGCCTCGGCCTCTCCCGAAGAATCTCCCTCTCACACATGATGCTACCTTGTACTGCACGTACCACCAGCAAACCGGTCATTGTACCGACAACTGTTTCCGTCTTCGTCATGAAGTACAGGATTTGACCGACAATGAGGTCATCCTCCCGCCTACCTCAGCGAAGTCTGTCACTGCTGAGTTGTTAGATTTCGACGATACTGCGAGTATGTGATCAGAAGTTGGACCACCTGCGGGCGGCGCTCAGTGTATTTCAGATGTGGCGTCTGGCACGCACCGTTTTGAGCATTTGCGAATGCTGTTTTTTGTAATTTCTGGCTTGGGTGTTGAGCCAGTTCTTTGGTTTTGTTTTGAGTCTATCTCACTATCTTGAGTCAGTCTTTTTGCTTAAGGGTCTGTCTTGTTGTATGGAGTCAGTCCCATTGTATAGAAATCAGGTGATTCCAGGGTTGTTGCCTCGGATATCATTGTTTTGTTTTGTAATTATCCTTTTGTTTTCTTTTGAGTCTGTCTCTACTACGGAGCCAGTTGCAACCGGAGGTTTTGAATGAAACAGCTGCGGCTATCATGTTTCTATGCTTATTGCTACTTTGAGCTGTTGTGCCAACGAGTTAGAATGAACGGCAGCGCATTTCACCTGCTCTTTTGTGCCTATAAGTCATTGTATTGACCTAAGTTTTTCAAAACTTTTCGAACACAGCGGTGAAAACGAAGAGGAAGGAATTCCTCGGGTTTTGCAAAATTTGACCAATTGAGAGAAAGAGAGGCGTGCTCAGCCTTTAATGAATAAAATCATGCTTGTTAGTGTGAGTACTAGGACGGACCCTGGCTTGATCCAGATTGGTTCCACACTATCTTCAGCGCGAGCGATCTGTCGCTTTCTTAAAAACTTTCAAAAACAAAACGTTTTGCGCAGTCCTGCGAAGACCTGTGTGGAATCGCTCTTGAGATTGTGCAGCTTAGGATCGCTCTCAGCCTCGAGACTTGAGCCCTTGCTTTCAAACCTTAGACCTTGGTTTTAGACTGTTCAACGATCAACCGCAATGTAAGGCCTGTGTGGCCAGATTTGAAGCAGCCCTCAAACAAGAGGCACCAAAGTCAGATCAAGAAGATCAGACCTCATCAGAAGAAACTTGCGAAGCTAAATCAGAAGCACCCCTCGAACTAGGGGCAAAAATGTCTGATGTACTCGAAGAGCCGAAGATGAATCCTTCTGCAAATCAATACAACAGCTATTCTCGTGAATTCAGATGACTTCAGGATCTCAAAACCATTTGGCATGGACTTGTTACACTTTTACCCTTTGAGAGGCTCGCTGGGCCAAAAATCTGGAAGGGCGACCCAGGCAAAAGTTAGAGCAAGAGAAAAATACAAAAAAGAAGAAAAGCAAAAAAGAGCAAAAAAAAAAAAAAGAAAAGATGAAAAAGAAAAAGGAATGAAAAGATACAAAAAAAAAAAAAAAAAAGAAGAATTGAAAAGAAAAGAAAAACATAGCTCGCAAGGTTGAAAACCCAGAAGGGCGACCTTGGCAAAAGTTAGAGCGTGGTGAGGGTTAATACACGAGTGTACCTTAACCGGAACTACGTAAGGCTTGATTCCCATGTTTGGGATACGTAGGCAACTTCATCCTGAAGTCCAGCCATAAACACTTCCAAATCGAGTGTGTCCATGTAATGGTTTTGATCATCCTTGCCTTCTCTGAACCCGATAGTTCGATTGTGACAACCTGAACTACGTAAGGCTTGATTCCCATGTTTGGGATACGTAGGCAACTTCATCCTGAAGTCCAGCCACACGCACTTTCAAGTGATTGTGTCCATATATTGGTTTTGACCATCTTCGTCTTCTCTGTATCCGAGAGTTCGGTCGTGATCATCGCTAATGAGGATTGACTACAAAATGCCGCGGCGCTATCCAGACAAGGGGCAACTTTCCGTTGCCATGAGTTGCCATTCAAACCAGGGGCAACTTTCCGTTGCCGTGCAGTGCCATCCAGACAAGGGGCAATTTTCCATTGCCTCCGATCCGAGGTTGTGCATCTCAAGAGTAAGTTCTGCGCTCGTTGAGCGTTGACCGTTTGCAAAAATAGTTTTTGAGAATTTTTACTGAGGTTGACCATTTTCTCGAAAATTATTTCATTTTCCAAAACTGGACCATTTTCTTGGACCCAAAAAGGAACATTTTCAGTGCTCATAGCCTGACTTGCATGATTTCAAATCAAAAATTACACAAGTATGTTAATCTAACTCTCATCTTGGTCACATTTGTTTTAGTAGAAAATGAAAACAAAAAATGGTCAAAATGATGAACTAGGGGCACAGTTGAGTCAGGTGTTCTGTCTTTCCCCCGTCATCAACATACTTGCCAGAAGGGCACTCTACCTGCCAACAAAGGGCACAACTGAGGTTAACAACAAAGGGCTGAAAGCTCTCAACATCCTCCGAGCAACAAGGTATCAAACCAAGTGCGAAGAACGAATCGGAATGGATCAAGACACTCCACTCCCTCATCCAGGGCATCGACTAAATGTCACCAGAAGAAATAGCCGTGAGCTAACAGTGTTGGGCATGAACCCACGATCTTCAATTTATCCATCAACCATCCAGAGGAGGGATATAAAATGAGAGATTAAAGAATAGAGAGATGTAAGTTGAGAGAAAAGTGAGCAAAAGGGTTTTGAGTGAAAAAACCGAGCCTGAGGGCTGAGTGATGTGAGAGTCACAAATCAGAAAGGGTGGGAAATAATACCCGGAGAAACTGGCTCCTCGTGATCTGAGGTCTCTCGTCTCGGTAACACGTCTGTGTGTCGTGTCTTTTGCTTTGTTTGTCTCGACTCTTGTTTGGAGTCATATCCGAGCGTGTCTCGTTGTGTTTAGGTTGTTTACCTTTTGTTTTTCCGTTGTTGAGTCGTTTTCGCTGTGTCCAGTCGTAGGCTCAATACCCGATTGAAAACCCTTTTCTAAAATCGTTTTGTGTTCAGAGTGTTGTGCCATTCTCCACATTTGTGCAAAACATGATTTGGTTCTTTTGTAAAACCACAGGGGTTCAACCCCGGGTCACTTGGAAACAGTGAACGTATGGGTTCCGGATTGCGTCTGAGTGTGTTTCAGCTTCAGCAGATTCCACCTTTGTATCCCGTCTTTTCAAGATTGAATTGTTTGTTCATAATGGGCCGTGTGCAAATGAAAAGAATACTGCGTTATGGGCTGTGTGTTCAGAATGAGCAGAGCGTTGTATGAGCTGTGTGCAGATTGAACCAAGTGTTGTGTTATGGGCTGTGTGTTCAAAATGAGCAGTGGGTTGTTTGAGTTGTTTTGCCGTTGGCCGGTTCCTCATCTAATTATTACGATACAAGTGTTTGATTTTCAGAAAAGAGATCAATCTCATTTACATTGAGGTGTAATATGATGCAATGCGACGCGAAGTATGAAATGTACAAATGTAACACTTTTTCATGACAAAAGTTTGTTTCATTTCATCATTTTTCAAGTACATAGCTTTGGAGAAAACAAAAACCTGCCTGCGGCAGTACAAGGTACTCAAGCTATCAACAAAAAGTAAAGCAAAACAAAAGAAGAAAAGCAGCAAAAATCTAGATCAACCTTCCTGGATGAAGGTCCAGGAGCATCATCATCAGCACCGTCATCTGAGCCCGAGCCATCTCCGATCTCCTCCTCGGACGACTCTGCCTTGGCCTCGGACTCATCATCATCGGGAACTGGTGCCCGTGAGCTACTCCCAACATGAGTGCGCCCCGTTTTGGTGCGGGGATATACTCTGCCATCTCGCCCTCCTCCTCGAGCAGGAACAGAAGGCCCAGCTGGAGCACCTCCTGCAGCAGGAATCTGGAATGGAGGCTGAAAAGCACGAATGGTAAACGCATCAGTATACTACGCAAAGCAGTGTATGAATGCCATGAGTAATGCTGTGAACAGTCTGTAGGATACAGTGTAACAGATGCCGTGAGGGCTGTGTATCAAGTGTTGTGTTGACAGTGCAATGCATCAGATCATGCGAAACAGTCTATGTATGGTTTGAGACTGTGGTCAGAAGAACATACCGGAATACTGTAAATGGCTAGAAGATCGAGGCTCCGCTGGAGCATCCCCATCACAGAGGCGGTCAGCTCCAGGGACTGACGAGTGTACTCGGAGGAAGCCTGCAAAAGTGTTAGAAGCATCAGTATTCTGCAGAATATCAAATGAAATGGAATGACAATGCAAGATGTAAAATGCAGTAGTACATACCGGGGGCAAGTCGTAGAACCCGACTAACTCGTGATCAGCCGGAGGGGGAGCGAAGGGGATCTAATAGGTCTCTCCACTCTGCCCTCGGCATGTCATCGTCGTGGGCAGTGCTGGCCAACTAGCCCCCCGCCCTCTCCGGGCCCCACTCCTGCCACGGACCTGAGCTATCCTCGATGCTCTTGCTCCCGCTCCTGCCCTAGCCGCTGGCGCCGCGGGCCTCTCTCTCTCAACTCGACGGCCAGTGCTCAAAGGCCGCATGATGTAGGTCTGGACGTACTCTGTGTAGTCGCCCTCGCCCATGAAGCCCTCCGCGTCCCAGCCGATCGTGTAATCAGCCATCTGCTCGGGAGTGAAGCTCTCTGTGTCCCTCATGTGGGTAGGAGGCGGACCTAGAACTATCTGCTCTGGTAAACCCAGGGTCTGGCGCAGGAAGTGCTCACCCAGGTACCAAGCCCGACAAACCGGGCCCTCCAGCAAGATCCTGAACTGAGCGGTCTCCTCAGCACCGGCAAACCGCTCCGAATCGCAGCTGGCAATGGAGCCCAGGGCTGCCAGGTGATCTGAAAATGATATGCAGTCAAATATCTATTGTTATTGAAAATACAGTGCAAAGCGAAGCTTGAAATAAACTCCAAAGTTGAAAATACCTCTGCGGCGATAATGGTATCGAAGTAGCGGCGGAAGAATATGAACGTCTCCCGGGGTCTCCGCGCACACCTCACATCGAAGCGGCGGGAGAAAGGAACGCCGAGAGGGGTCTCCTCGTCGGGTATTGGCGCAAGCCTCGGGAAGTAGGCGTAGACCCATAACTGCAGAGCAGATATCAGTATGCTTATCAGATAAAGCAGAATGCAGAATAAAGCAAAAATGGCAGAACCGTGTGTTGTGCAGTGTATTGTGCAGAGTGTACAGTGTGTGCAGTGTACAGTCAGTGTAAAGCAGATTCTATGTGTGCCATGTGTGCAGTATACAGTCAGCGTGAAGCAGACCGCAGTGTGTGCAGTGTACAGAGTACAGATAATGTAAAGCAGAAATGTAAAACAGAAAAGAAGATGTACCTCCCAAGCTCGCCAGTAGCCCCTGAGCAACTGTCCGCTGCAACGGGAGGATGAGCTCATGTATCCATAGAGTGTGGCCAAGGCTGCCCCACCCCAGTCGTAGCGCAGGATCCGTGTGACATCCACCAGAGCGCTCAGCAAACAGAGGGGCACAGTGTTCGCCTGGTCGGCGAAGATGGTCGTCCCCAGTAAACACATGAGGAAGCCGCGTGCGTACTGCTCCACCTCCTCCTGAGCCATCGGTGCCTCCTCAGCTAAAGCTGGCTGAATCTGGAAGTGGTCCTTGAACCACGAGTATCTGACAAAGCCTGGACGAGCGAGAGGCGGCAGCTCGCCGAGCAAATATATCTGAGCGGCTCCCACTCATCCATTCTGTGTCAAGGGGATCGGATCACCCCTACCCCGATGCCGTGAGCATCGAGAAGTCATAGGGAGTCATCGTCATGTCTCCCGTGGCAGAGAAGTGGAAGGAGTCGGTGGTGTCCCACCACCTCTCCACCAGAGCGGCAAGAAGAGGCCTGCTCGCGGTAAGGCGTGAGAGTCCCCTGCAGAAGGCGCCGAAGCCGGCCTGGTCGACAATGTGACGGACTGCGTCCGGTAGCTCCATGTACCATCCGTGGGCAGCAACATTCCCATGCCCCCAGAAGGCATGGGAATCCCCCTGTATTCAAAAGCAAACAGTTACGAAGCAATATTCAATGTACAGTTTTGAAGAGCATTCAGAATTGGTGATAATACAGCGTGTGTGCACGTGTTCAGATTCAAACAGACATCGGGTGCCAGTGTGCTCGCAGTGAACTACACATATGATGTGTCAGTGTGTTTGAGTGGTTCAGTACAGATACAGCGTGTGTGCACGTGTTCATATTCAAACATACATTGGGTGCCGGTGTGCTCGCAGTGAACTACAATGTATGATGTGTCAAGGTGTTTGAGTGGTTAAGAGCAAATACAGTGTGTGTGCGCGTGTTCCAATTCAAACAGATACCGAATGCAGGTGTGTTCACAGTCAACTACAGCATATGGGGTATCGGTGTATCTGGATCAAACAGTTAAAGGCAGAGTCGACTATTGCAGTTGAGTGTTCTACTTTGCAGAAAATGAAACGGGGAAGAGTATACCTCAGAAGCGCCGTATGAAAGGTGCGTCTCTGGCTCGCGCAAAGCAGCTCCGGTGGCACCCTCCTGTCAAAACTCTTGAACTGGCGAAGTCCGTCAGGAGGCAGCTCGTGAATCGCTGGCCTGTAGGTCGCCGGATCGAACGGAGGGACGCTGAGAGGCAAGAGCTCGGCCTCGGGATCCATCTCTTGCTCCGGAGGAGTCCCGCCTCATGGAATATCGTCCGCCATCTCGAGAATGGTGCGAAAATGGCCGGAAGAGTGAAAACGGGCGAGAATGTGGAAAGTCAACCGAAAAGTCAACCCCGGGAGGGTGAAAAAATGGCCGGAAAGGTCGAGGTGCGGAAAAGGCACAGAGATCGAGGTCAACTCGGGGGAAACAAACCCCGAGTGATGGAAATCGAGGAAAAGACACCGAAACAAAGATTTGTTCGGTTCAAAACGTTCGAAACGCGAAGGTATTCGCGAATCAAACAACGAAACGAGCTTTAAAACCGAGAGAAATGATGAACAGAATGTTGGAAAATGACCTAGAGGAAGAGGGGAAGAGAGTTCGAGCAAGGAGGAAGTGAAGAAATAGGGCTAGGGGCCCTATTTTAAAAGACCCGTGCTGAAATGTCCAAACTGCCCCGATTCAGGCAGATTTGGCCGGTCAGCCACACTGTTGGCCGGTCGGCCAAATATTTGGCCAATGGATTTGTTTGAAGCCGATGGATGGCCGGTGACCTCCCCCGATGGCCGGTGAACCTCCTACACCTTTGTTTGGGTCTTTGATATGGTTTGGGACCTTCATTCCTCAAGATAGTGCCTCCATTGCTCAAAACAATGCAAGAAAATGCATTTCCGAAGTTTAACCGGTCTCTGTGCCGTGTCTTCTGTGCGTAGCACTCGAATACGTGCGAGGTGTATCCTTTTTGTATCCTTTTTGTTTCTTGCGAGATTCGAAAGTTGCCCCACATGCATACGTTACAACGTTTTGTCGTGAAACGCGTTGGTTATACGTCATTTCACTCACATCGTCATGCGCACCTCACATGCATTGTCATGCATATTAAGCGACGCGCGTTATCGCGCATTCGAGTTCACATGCATCGTCATGCATTCCAAGCAACATGTTGTCACGCATTTAAGATCACATGCATGTCATGCATTTCGAAAGACATGCATTGTCGTGCATTTCGAAAGACATGCATTGTCACGCATTCAACCTCATGCGCATTGTCATGCATCATTCGCACTTTGCATGCATTTCAAAAAAAAAAAATGCATCATTCGCACTTTGCATGCATTTCAAAAAAAAACAAAAAAACGTACAACATCATGCACTTTTCATGCATTTCAAAACAAAAAAAAAAAACATGCATTGTCATGCATTTTTCTTCCTTTTGCATTGTCATGCATTTCAAAAAAACAACAAAAACAACATGCATATGTCATGCATTCCATTGTACATATATTGCATATGTTATGCATACATTGTAAATAGTGCATATGCCATGCGTCACTGTAAATATGGCATTTACATACATTCATTGTACATAGCATTGTACATATCCATTGCACATTGTATATATTGCATTGTAGCTTGCATGCATTCACTACATCGCCCCCGCCTACGGCTTGCGCCTTTCCATGTTGAGCTTGGTCTGGTATGTGCCCATACTTCTCGCGTTGAAGCACGGTTCTGAGAATTTTGTGTACGCACCCAGTGTTGAGGGTGACGGCACCGTTTCCGTGTTAAACATGGTTGGTATGTGTCCATGCCTTTCCTAGGCAAAATGTGTGTTGGCTGTATGCCTCTTCCACTGCATCCATTGCATTCTCCCCAGCAGATCGCATTGTACATATCCATTGCACATTGTATATATTGCATCGTAGTTTGCATGCATTTGCTGCATCATCCATCAATGGCTTGCGCCTTTCCATGTTGAGCTTGGTCTGGTATGTGCCCATACTTCTTGTGTTGAAGCACAGTTATGATATTATGTGTACGCACCTAGGGTTGTGGGTGACGGCACCGTTTCTGTGTTAAACACGGTTTGTATATGTCCATGCTTTTCCTAGGCAAGATATGTTTTGGTCGCACGCCATATCCACTGTATATACTGCATTGTATAGTTCGATTGCATCCGTCATTTAGGATCATGAGCTTTTCTGAGCAGAGCATGCCTCACTTATGTCATCCACCCCAATTACTTGTTCTTGTGTTCCGTCTACATCACTCATAGTTCTGCATGTGTACGCGCCTATTCCACTGCTGGTATTGTGGTTTGAAGGTTGCGGCACCTTTTCTATGGTAGACGGACTTTGCATCTCCATCATCTTTATGACATTTGTGTGGTTTTTGAACCGCTCATGATTTGATCATGATTCAATTGCATTGCATATCATTTGCATTGTTTATACGTAGATTTGTAAATGTTGCATATCATTTTGCATCCATTCCGCATTGTTCTGCATTGTCACATATAGGTTGCATTGTCATGCACTCATACACTTGCGTTGTCACGCAGCTTTCGATTGCATCGTTATGCAAGTTGCTAACAATATTGTACTTGTTGAGTTTTCTTTCTCTTTCAGGCACGATATTGCATGCAACCAGACGAGCCGCACAGGTATTGTATTCTCCGAGTGAGACGTATCGAGAATTGAATAATTCTCTTGCACCCTCTCTGCATTGTAGTGTAATTTGGTTTGTGCTAGCTTAAAACTGTTGCATTATTATGCTTCCTTACGGCTTTCTTCGCATGATCATAAGTTATGTTCGGCTTCTTGCATTGTCAGTTGCATTTTGCCCCCGCCTTCGGGCGCATATCTTTATTGTCTTGCATGTTTGTCTAAGTCTTCGGCCTTGTCAAAAATGGGTCGTCTCTGGGCTTTGACACTCACTCCCGTTATTGTTATGACTTTCGAGTTCTGTCAAAGAGGGGCAACTGTAGACACCCCATTTTTGACCGTCCTCAAGACTTGGACGTCACCGTTTGAACACTCGGTGGTCATCCATGTTCGTGTTCGTCTTGAGTTCCCGAAGGCCTCGGCCATGCGCCTTGCCTCAAGACCTCTCGACTTGCCTGTTTTGTGTCTGGTTTTGCACCAAACACTTGTGTTTTGCTTCTGAGGGACAGGGAATGGCTTGTTGGCCATTCCCACACCCCACCGGCCATGGCTTGAGGCCACCAGCCATGTTTTGTTGCCATCGGCCAATTGTTTGGCCGGCCGGCACTATTTTTGGTCGGTCGACCATGTATTTGGTCAATTTGGAATCTTTGGCTGGCCGACCACTGTGCATCTGCTTTTTGCAGATATTTTTATGCCAGTTGTGCTAGCTGGCATACACTTTGCATCCCCTCCATACACGTGTATGAAGGGATTTCACTCTTGCTTAGCTTGTTTTGTAAGCTTTGCAAGAGTGATCCTCTATAAAGGGAGGGCTTCTCCTCCCTCCTCCAAGGTTCCAAAAGTTCAAGAGAGAGGTCTGAGATTAGGGTTTGAGTCTTGTGTCTATTCTATCTCTATATCTCCCTCTCTTTGGTGTTTAAGGTGTTTTGTTCATAGTTTTACACACAAACACCTAGTGTTACACTTTCCTTTAGCTACTGAGGTACTAAGGAGTGATTTTCAGAGTTTTGAGCTGGTTTTGAGCTAAGGAAAGCAGCTGGAGTGCTGTTCTTGAAGGGGTCTACAAGGGTAAGAACTTTACCTTTAAATACCCCATTTTTGCATAGTCCTTTTGCCTACCTTGCATCTGCTTTTGAGCTTAGTGTATAACATATAAAAGTCTTGGTTTTACTTGCTTAAAATAGTTGTTTAAGGTTGTTTTGGTGTTTGGGGTTGTTTGACCCCTCTTAGGCCTTGTTTGGCCCCATTTTTGTGCTATTTTGGTGAGCTCCGGGACCACCCTGTTTGGGCCTCCTCACCACTAAAATCCAGAGGGATTTTAGTGGTGGGGATGGTGCTTTAAGGTCCTAAGAAGGAGAGGGCCATCCCCTCTCCTTGTTGCCTTCAATATTGGCCATTTTAGCCTCATGTGTGAGCATCTTGTTAAGTTCATGTTGGCCATGTCTTAGTTGGTATTTGGTGTTATTTTTCCATGATATAGCACTGTTTTAAGTTAGTTTAGACACACCATGCATGCTTTGCATACTTGTCTTGTAATGCCATGAACTTGCCTTAACATGGTTTGTGCTTTGAGCCTTGTTTTTAGCATGATTTTGGCTTAGCTTTGTGAAGCTTTTATGCATGTTTTAGTATGCTTGAGGTCTGTTTTTGGTTGTTTGGGTCATCCATGACTCGCTTTGTATAGCTACCATGCAATTCCCCTTGTGAGCCTTGAGTGTTGACCCCTCTAGCATGCTTTACTTGCTTTGTTTCAGTGGTTTGGAACCACTTACCATGTCATTTCAGTCCATATAGCATGCTTGTATACTTGCATTTATGGCTCCTTTGATGTTTCAAAAGGTTTGGGTGTTATGCTCCATGATTGGTTCATTTTGCATGCCTTTAGATTTAGGCCATTTAGATGCCATCTAGGTGTGCCCTTGACCTTGTTTTGGTCTGCCTTGGGGTGGTTTTGAGTTCCCTTGGCCCTTTGAGGCTTGGTTGGCATGGCCATGGTTTAAGCCCCTTGGCTTGCCTTGAGTTTTGGACATTATTGCATGCTATGCTTGTCTTGTTAAGTTGGTTTGGCACCCTTTTCTAACATGATTTTTAGAGCGTTATATGCATGCTATTTGCCCTTGTTCATCCCTTTTAAGTGTGCTTAAAAGTTGCTTCTTTATGCCTAAGTGTTGGACCATGTTTGCATGCATGTTTGTATGTGTTTTGGCCCTCATTTCCTTGGTATTTGGCCACTGATTTTGGCATGCTTGAGAGCTACCCATGTTACTGTAAGTCCATCCCACCATGTTACTGCATGCATGCCTTGCATATTGTCACATGCTTGCTCCATTTTACCTTTTGTCGCACGCCATGTGTAATTGCATCTTGTTGCATTGCTTGAGCTACATGACATGTTGTTGCATGATTAGGTTGTAATACATTTGGCATGTATTTCCTCTTTTTAGCCACTTAACATGTTGTTACATGTTTGTGTGTTGTCCATGTTGCATGTTTGCATTGCTCGCCCTCATGTTCATAGTGCATACTTAGCTCGCATGCCTAGGTTGCATTGCATCTTGCACGCACGCCTTGCCTCTTGAATCACCATGATAAAGGTTGGATCTTTATGTGTTCGTTCGATTTGCATTGCATTTGAAATCAAAATGCACAACTTGGCCTCTTTGGCCATCACGCATTAGAATGCGCGATTGGTGGTCCGAGGGCCGAGTACCAAACTCCTTTGAGTCATGAACATGATAAGGAGTGTGGTTGGTGCAAACATTGCTTGAAATGCATTGCCATGCCATGTTTTGCCCTTTGCTGCTGTCAAAACAGGTTTCTGCAGGCATACATGGTCGGCCAACCATCTCTACTGCCGACCGACCAAACATTTTTGGCCGAGAGCTATACAAATGGTCGAGAACCACTCCCCTATGGCCGGTGACCATTCCTCATGGCCGGTGGCATCCCCCAGTGTTCAGAGGGTGTACCTTGGGACTTTTGCAGTCTTCAGAGGAGGAAAACAGTGAAAACAGAGGCAGCTTGTGCATGGTAGTGAATTTCTGAGCGAAACCGAGCGTGCATGCATTGGACCCTCTTCCCGAGGCTGTTTACCGCTTTTGTAGCTTAGTTAATTTGCTTAACTAGTTAAGTGGTCTGTAATTAATTAATTAGCTTGTAGGTTAATTAATTTGTATTATTCTTTAGGCCCCTCCGAGCAAGGGCGAATTTGTAATAAGTGTGGGTGCGTGTGTGCATGTCTTCCAATCCCCACTTCTTTCTCCCTTTTACTTACCTGCTTTTGATGGTTAGTATTAGGACATATTTCAATTAGCATCCTTATGCTATGCATGCGTGCATCCATTCATTTGTATTGCATGCACCGGGCTCGGCGCATCATACTAATTGCATAGTATTTCAAATCTAACTTGAATACGTGTTACTTGTTGCATTCCACATGCCATCCTAGGATTAGCCGAGCCTATTCTAGTTGCATTTTGTATGCGATGTATTAGCCACTTAACATGGACCTGGATCATACATTGATTGCTAACAAATTCTTTGTTTTGGCTCGGAGTACTCGGTAAGCTTTTTATGCTTCAGCATCTCGCATGAGTGTGAATGTTAACATAACAGCATGCTTACCATGTGGCTATATGCTTATGTGATATAAACTGCCTGAATGCCTGTGGGTGAAGGTTGGATTGTTTGAGTTGGAACAACTCGTTGAAATCCGTATTTTAGCCTACTTGCGAGTAGCAAATTTCAAACTGTCTTCCGAACGAGCGGATATGCAATGCTTTGTTCCAAATTAGGCGATCTAGTCTATACTTTTGTGTTGTGCGCATCACATAGTAAGATTAGCTAATTAACCGGAATAAGAACGCATAATGTTTTCAAAACTAGATATCATGGTTAGTAGAGGCCGATCTTTGATCGGGCGAGCGGGGGTGCTCATAGCTGACCTTCCCCAATCGTACCCAAGTTCCCGAGCCGAGGCAACTTTGGTGATGACGGACACGTGGCCTTAGGCAAACGAGTCAGGGTTTCCTAAATTCCCATAAAAAATATTTAGGTGGCGACTCTGTATCTGGCAAAGCAGTCCATGTTTGGCACTTCTTTCAAAAAAATCTGTTTTCCAAAACGATTTGCCGGATTTGGACTCTTTGGTGATTTATCAATCTCGCATTGCACTTTGGGAGATCAGATTAAGAACCGACACCAATTGAGTCCGAACTGTAGCATGAGGCCCACGCGGGCGCGTCTACAAACCCATACGAGCATGCCATAACTTTAAAGTTTGAACTGAAAAAACACAAAATATAGAAGCAAGCAGACACTTGAAAATTAGCTAAAGTAGAAGAAGAATGCTGGTCCAGTGGATCCCCAAAGTAGTGTAGCCCATCATGCTCATATCCCCTGCCAAAAATCTTCTTCGAACTCAGGTCCTGTAAAAGACAAGAGGAGGTAAGAAGATGACACAATTAAATGTTTTGGCAAGACAACTAACAGATAAGAGATTATAAGCAAAATTGTAAACATGCAACACGAAAGATAAAGTAATATCAGAAGATAAAGATATGGCCCTTTATGCTGGACAAAGGAGAAAGAACCATTAGCAAGACACACAGATTGGACAACAGTAGTGGGTTTAGGAGAGGAAAGAAAGAAAACTCACCAGTTATATGATCATTAGCTCCAGAATCTAAACCTCATTAAAGACTAGCAGACTGAACATGGAAAGCAATAAAAGTACCTATAGAAAGGGTGGCAATCGAGGATGATGGACCAAAAGAACTAGTAGTGAGAGACCCAAGATGTGCCTGTAGATTAGGGACACTAGGAGACTTAGAAATAGGAGAAACCAAAGCAGTAGTGCAGAGAGCGCTAGTACCACGAGTATGAGAAGAGAGTTGCCACAAATCAGAATGAAGTTTGAAGCAACGGGCCTTAACATGTTCAGGCGCACCACAATGATGACAGGTAACAGAACTGGGGGAACCTCAAGAACTAGAATTTATAGCAAGGGCCATCTGATTAGATAAAACTGGAGAAAGTGGAGAAGGAACACTAGGCTCAACCAGATACTGGCGGCTCTCATCACTATCAATAGTAGCAAAGGCCTCATAGAGGGGCAGCATGGGTGATTTGTTTAAAATCTGAGTCTAAAGGGATTCAAGCTCGGAATTTAAACCCATCAATCAGAAACTGATAAGTGTGCTGGCGGGCAAGATGTTTAGACACAAAAGATGCAGTGTCTGCGAGTAACTTAGTCAAGGGCTCATATTGAGCCAATTCTTCCCAATAAGCCTAAAGATATCCAAAGAACTTTGACACTGAAAGGCCCAAAACAGATTGAGAAGCACGAGCAATGTCCTGATATAGCTCAAAGATGCGAACATCATTATGAGCATAAGTATACATCTATGACAAGGCATGCCATAAACTCATAACTGTGTCACAATAAAGAAACATGTGGTAAATACGGTTGTCCATGGACTTGAACATCCATCATAGAATAGTGAAATTATCAATATCCCACTGAGCCCATGTAGGGTCTGTCGCAGCAGGCTGAACAATGGAAGATAAGAGCCAATGGGCCTTTTCCTTTCTTCATAAATAGAGTTTAAGAGAACGGCCGTAGGTGGCAAAGTTTTTCGCATTTAACACTTCACTCGTAATACGATTTACATGAATGTGATAAGAAAGAGACAAATCAGAACTAACTGGGACAGGTTTGGTGGGCATATTAGAAGCAAAATGTGAGAAGTCGGAAAAAATCCAATGGCTAATCCAAATAAATGCTATCGAATAAACATGATAGCCCAAAGGACAATAAAACTGAAAAGGGTGCTTAATGCATCAAAGCACCACCCCTAAAAGGGAAAATAAGATTCAAACTACCCAAAAAAACGGTTCCAACTCAACTGGGACCAGAAAGCAGCCTAGTCGACAACACACAAACCCTCGACATAGAGAAAGAAGACCTGTTGAGGGTGGATAAGGGCCAACAAAGGGTCTGGAGGGGTTGGGTGTGAGTTTCGAGTGGAGGAAAAGATGTGGGCTGACTATCGGAGGCTAGGGCTACTTGTTAGAGGCTAGGAAGAGGTGGGCTAACAGTCGATGATGGTGGGTAGAGAGAAGGGATAGTCAATGAAAGTAAGAACCTTGCCCTAATACCGAAAAGAATGAATTGGGTTACCTTTGAATGAGGTAGAGCCATGGATATATAATGAAATAATATTACAAAATAGGAAATGGAAGTATAAAGACACTAAATCTATAATTTACATAATCACTGATTTTATACACACTACTATAATTACAATATTATTATTTCCTAAATTCAACATAGTTTTAGCTTCTTTTTATGGATGTATTTATTTATATCTGTTTTGTATTATGCTTGAATCCATCAATAATTTTTTTTTCCTACCGATAAAAAAAAAATTTGAGATCAAAGCAATTTGTACATATCTAATGCTAGAATAATTAAATTTGATTACCAAATTTCGAATGCTATCTTATGTCACCAATAAATAATTAGTGAAAGACATTCCAGGTAGGGGTCATTATACCAATGGGCGCATTGGTAACACAATCAGATGTTATTTTAAATTTGATCATTGTAACGATATGGTATATAAATACAACTAAGGAAACATACACTTTATTTGAAGAACAAGTTCCAAATTGGAAGCACTTGCATAATGAAACTAAAACAATTTTTTGGTTCCTCTATTTTATTTTTGTATTTGTTGATTAGTAAATAAATGAACTTTATTAATAGAAAATCAAAGTACAAAACATGAGATAATAAATGATACATTAATAAAATGTTGAGTACAAAAAACATCATAACCAAGCTAAACGATTCCAACTTGATTGGCACCGAATAGGAAATCCCAATCATATGCTAGCACAATACCAAAAGTTGGTGAGAGACCAACAAAAAAACTACACCGTAACCACTACTAGCTACACAACAACACACAATACAAAATACCAATACCAAACATTCCTTAACAGAGGTAATCAAACCTGCATCCAAACCCATCCAGCATCCGATCAACTAAACACAACATACATCTATTGGTGAACAATGGCTCACAAAACTTCCACTGTTACAAAACCCACAAATAATGAAAAAGAGAAGCAGAGACAAAGAGCATCCTCTGCTGATCCCCTCGAACAACAACAAATGAGCTCACCTCATATGTGCCTAGTGATTTTGATATACTTGCAAACACTATCGCATTCGCTGTCTTGAGGCCAAATTTGGTAACCGGCTTGAATGCCACTGAAAACTAGAGCTAATAATGCACCCAATAAAGCAAGAAAGCTCCATGGGCTCTTGAAGTATCTGTGCTTGAACTGAGCAATAAAAGCCTTCCCTCTGTTATCATAGTGACTTTGAATCTCCTTTTTCACACTTGCGTAGGCATAAGGGTGTGGCACCAAGTCTTTGCCTATCTTATTGAAGAGAGTAGCTACTTCAACATCACTACCAAGACAATTTTGTAGTATATTAGCCGATCTCAACTCCTTAACATCGTTTGGATTATCAATAAGTGAATAAGAAAACAGATATACGAGGTCACCCAGAGATTGTTTGGGGTATCTCCACACATTTCATAGGCTATCAAGTTCAAGAACTTTGCTTCAGTTGAGTCATCAACTGTTATTGTGGGAAGTTCAAGCCTCCCAAAGTTACAAAATGATCTAAAGTTAATATCCGTCAAGCAACTACTCTTCTTGTTCTTCTTAACATGGATCCCTACATCAATGAGCTCCTCAACATTACGAAAAGTGTATCGATTTGATACACAAAGTTCAACATGTTTGCAACCTACAAGTCTTTTGTGCAGAATATCTAGAAGATGTAAGGGACATAGCTCTTCAACATTCTTGCCTACATTTGGTGCCATAATGCTATCGGCGATGAACATATCAATCATTTTCATCGTGTAACCTTGTGCGTATATTCTTTGGTCATTAATAAGTTCCTTGAGGACAAGGAAGGGAAGTTGATTCTCTAGCAAGAACAAGTCCTGTCGTATAAAGGCTACATTGTGGTTTTTTATTTCAACCTTATGTTCTTTTCGCTCTGTGACATAGTTAATGAAATACAAAATAAAACAACCATCCACGAGCATCATCCTTATGAATTCATCGTCATTGTATTCATCTGTTGATTTCTCTTCATAGCAATCTCTCAATTGCTTGACCTTCTGGAAAAGCCGCTCGTGTAAGTCTTCAAGCAACTGTTGGTCATCTGAGACTAGCTTACTTGTGATTCTACACTTGAGCTCTTGCATTCGTTGAAGCTTGAGGTTGTTATGATCATGGTGATATGGACCAACAGAAACCACCCCTGGTGCATAGTTATTCTGATAATTCTTAGTCTTTCGAAGCATTTGTGGAACCCTTTGGATGCACAATGGTTTTGGATATTGAGATTGGCTTGCTTAATTCACATTGGTAGACTAAATTAGCAACCAAATCAAGGTAAACAATAATACAAATATATATATATGATGATAAATGTGGAGAAAATGTTCCTAACACAAGTTAAGAAAAAAAATTCATTGTTTTGGGTATTAATCCTACCTTGGCATTAATTAATAAAGATAAATTATACTAGTAGTTATTATATTTTGCCTCTTGTGTCATTTTAATCCCTACACTTTTAATTGACTTAATTTTGACTCTAAATTTTAAATTTGTGTCAATTTGGTCCTATTGATAATACCATTATGGGTTTTGACAAAAAATAATCATTGAGTTTGGTCAAGGTTAACTCATTGAGTTGTACAGGTTTATAATTTTGTCCCTAAAATGATGACACATGCCACTTATTTTGCACATTTTTCATAAGGAAATGCTATCAGTTGCTATTAATTGGACCAAACTAAGACAAAATTATAAATTCAATGTCAAAATTGAGCTAATTTAAATTACAGGGATTAAAATGATACAAGGGTCAAAATATAAGGACTACCAGTGTAATTTGTCTTATTAATAATTTAAAAATTAAAATTTAATGAAGCTAAAATTAAATTATTATTGAATCATGACCTTGATCATATATATCTATCAAAGGAAAAAGAAATCACGACTATAAAAAAAGATAAACTTTTTACATTGAAATTATGGGGATGTGCACAAAAAGCGTTAATCGGTCTAGTCCAAACCAAATCGTACAATTTGGTATGATTTTCTCAATGCATAGTTTGGTTCTGGATTTTGAAATATGCGAATCGTACTTCTCGGTGAATCCAGTTGGAATTGGACCCTTAGATTATATATATATATATTGATTGGCAAAAGTCAGTTGTTAGATGTTAGATTGGTACATTTTTAAATGGGAGTTAACCTATATAAATTGTTACCGAATGTAAATAGAAAAAATATTTTATTAGGATCAAGAGTGTGTTTTGCATGTGCTAAAATAACATGGGTAATGCTATAGTGTGCAACTTACACCTTACACCTTTTGTGTTCACTTACACCTTACACTTACACCTTTTTTACCTTGCACTTACACCTTTTGTGTAAGTGGCACATGGTGTGCAACTTACATTTTATTTATACCTTCCACTTACACCTTACACCTTACACTTACACCTTTTGTGAGTGGCACATGGTTGCAACCCACTTACACCTTTTGTGGGTTGCACACCTAAGAAAACTCCAAATAACATATACTATTTTAGCACATTATCTTGTTTGAGTCACATCACCTCTTACCACATTACTTTAACCCCAATTCACATTTCACATTTTTTATAAAAGTCAAAAAGTATATTAATCTAACATTTTTCAAACAGCCCCTCAATATATATGTATATATATAATTATAACTCTAGACTATTTAAGTACATTTCTGTATAGTGACAGAACTAGATTTTAAAAAAAAAAAAAAATGTAAACAATTTTTAGGTTGTAAATAATATTTTGTGATCATATTGTAAATAATCATAATATTTTTAAAATTCGTGATTCCAAACCGAACTAAACTGTGGTTTAGTGGTTTAGTTTGGATTGCTTCCAAGATTTTCATGAATTGGTTTGGTTCCAAATTTTATGGAACTGTAAATAATAGATTGGTCTTAGTTTACAGCTAAATCGAATCAATCTAACCCATGCTCACCTCTAGAATTAGAATAATTAGGTAGAATTATAACTTAAATATGAACATTTCCATGGAATATTTGTATTCCTAGCAATTTAGGCTTCTACTGTACTCAAAAAAATAATAATAATTAAAAAATATTTATTTTTATAGATATTAATATTATAATAACTAATAATTTTATATTTTAAAAAGTCGCTTACCATTAGTATAGCAAAATTATTTCTAAAACAAAGACCAAAACATAACTAAGCAATTTAAGGTGAATTATTTATAATAGCATATATTAATTTGAAACATGTTGATAAATTGTTTTTTTTTTTTTTTTTTGTTCTATTATAAAATTTAAAAAAAAATCTTAAACCTTAAATTTGACCATATGTTAGTCCAAAACAAATGTAATTAAACAAACACTTTTATGCATTTTGGCTACATCTCTGTATTTTTATAAAATGAAAGGGACATTTTTATGCATTTTAATTTGTTACTATATTTTTATTGTAATTATTTTAGTTTTTACCTTTCATAAATGTTATTCTTATTTTCTTTTTCTAATATTTAAATTTTAAGAGAAAAGCTTGAAAAAGTTAATTGATAAATCTAATGACCAATTGAGAGAGGAGAAAGGAAATAAAATTTAGAAGTACCAAAAATAAAATTTAAATATTAACAAGAAAATTAAGAATTATCTATATGTACTGGCAATGGCCATGCACATGAAGGGAACAAAGAAATGTTATTAATATAATTATGTTTATTAATTACTTGTAGAATTATTACGTGTATCTATTTTACATGTATAAGCAGTGCTTGAGGACGGATGACTTGTTTTTTTGACCTGTTTTTACCGTAATCGCACTCGAACCTCTTTTTGTTTCATTAGTCATTTGGAGACACTATTTTGGGTGTTTTGAGTGTTATTTTGGAAAAATCAACTTTCATAAAGGTGTTCTTTTTGGGCAATTCTATTTACATATAGTACAAACTTTCAGTATACGCCACAAATAGTGTTCGGATATAAATATTAGAACAAAAGTCAAATGATCGAATATAAATTTATGAACATAAACTAGTTGTTCAGACATAAATAATGGAACGGAATATATTTGAATAATTTATTTTTATTCATAATTTTAATTCCGAACATTTGACAAATAGCCCATTTTATTAATAAATTATTAAATCAATTAATAGCGTTTAATAATGTTAGAACTTTATTTCAATTAATAATTTAAGTAATTTTATTATTATGCAGAAAACAGTTAGAAATTTCATTTATACGATTAATTCTGTTAAATAAATTTTTTTGATGAAGGTGTATTTATAATTTTTCAAACTATAAGAGACATTTATATTTTACTCAAATGTCAAGAGTGTATTTATAATTTATCCTCATTCATCTATTTGTTTTTTTCTTTTCACGACCAAACTTTGGCAATCTTATCGGTTTGTATTTTTGATAATTTTTTTAATTAGCTTATTTTCATTTTTAGTGAATTTTATTTAAATTAAAAAAAAATTCTAAACTCTACTCCAAGAAACGAAATCAAAAAAATTTTAAAAAATCAAAAAAGCTTAGAAAAGATTAAAAAAAAATTAAAAATAGTAGATTTTGTTTTTTCTTATTTCTTCTTTTGTTTTATTTTTTAAAAAAAAATACTTTTTAAGTGTGTATCTTGAAATAAAAAATGACTAAAATATTTTTAAAAAATTACTAGAAACAAAAAATACTATTTTAAAAACTCAAAAATTGTTTTTGAAAATTTAAAATAAAATAGAGTGATTATGATTACATTTTATTTAATTTTCTTTCATGATATAATTTATCTCTTTTATCTTTTTTGATTCTCTCGATAATTCTATCATATATTTAATCATTTATTCTATTTTTGTGAGAGAAATATTTTTTGTATTTTTGAAATTCAAATATACCATAATAATAGTCCATGCCTTGCACGAAGTTTTTTCAACTATATATATATATATATATATATAGGAATGGCAATGGGCCGAGGTAGGGCCGGGAATTATGCTCCCCATCCCCGATCTCTGATGGTATAAAATTTCCCATCCCCACCCCCGATCCCAGTGGGGAACCCATCGTCCCCCCGCCCCAACCCCACTCCCTAACAGGGACCGGGTTTCCCTGACCCTGAAAAATCCACGACCCAAGTAATTGATCCTCATTTTGGTCAATTGTCTCTCTCCAGTCCACATCTAACATGATATCTCTGCAACCCAGTTTTTGATTTATTCCAAATTCAGTGGAGAAGAGCTCATTGAATCAAAATCAAAGCTCAAAAAAAACCCAAATGACAACAAATCTATGCAGATCTGAATCATTATAGATTTGTTCAATGCTATCATAGATCTGTTTTATCATCAACAACATTCAACAACAACAACAACAACAACAACAACAACATTCATCATCAAGAAGAAGAATAAGAACCAAAACAAATCAAAAATTACCACAAAAAAAAAAAACAAATCAACAAGTACACGAGCTGAAGGCCATTTAGATTTGGTTATGACGGCAGCAGATCAGTGTGGATCGACGGTAGATCTGGAGAGAGAAAATAGAGAGAGATCGGTGTAGATGAAAGTAGAGAGTGATTGATGGCAAATTTGTGGTAGTATGTAGCTCTCAGACAGCGGTGAGGCTGCTAGCTCGATGATCGGAGACAGTGACATTGACGGCAACGATGATAGAGACAACGGTGATGGCGGAAAGTGACGCTGAGATCAGCGAGAGTCGGCGATAAAGGGCGGTAGAGGCGAACTTGAGCTTTAGCGAGAGTCGGCGATTGATTTAGATCTAAATAGATTTGTTCTGAGATCGACGGCAATCTGATGCCTAGTTTTGCTATGGAAGCTTTTGGAGAGAGAAAACTAGGGCTTGTGTGAAAGAGAGAAGGCGGAGAAGGGAAAGGCGTCGGAGTCGCTATGATGCTCTTGAGGCAACGATGAGTGACGCAAGATTGAAGGAGAGAAAGAAATTTGAGGAAGAGAAAGAGAGAGATGACAGACGGTTTATGTGTGAGGTTGTATTAGGGTTTGGTTTATATATATATAGAGAGAGAGAGAGAGGAGTATAATAGTAATTTCAGTTTGGGAGAAAACGGGGACAAGGCCGGGGCTATGGAATGTATCACCATCCCCGGCCTGAAAGTTGTCAGGGATTCATTTTCGAATACCATCCTCGGCCCGTCGGGGTTATTTTTCGGGAAAAAATCGTTCTAATTAGGGTCAGAGGGCCCGACCCCTGTCGGGTCGGGTTCAAATTGCTATCCCTATAAATATACTAGGTAGGTAGGCCCGTGCAACGCACGGCGAGTTGTCTATTTTTTTGTGGCGAGGTTATACATTTTATGGTTGATTTTGATTTTTGGTTTTTTTTTTTGACCTTCACTATATTATCTCTCTATCATCATCACCTTCATCACTATTGCCATTGTCGCCGCTCTCATTACAATATAAAAATTAAAAATTATAATTTAAAAATAATAAATTTTAAATTTGATCTTATATTTAACACTTAATTTTTTAACAACCAACTTTTCAATTTAATAAATTTATCATTTAATTATTATTTAATTTTCAACATTCTACTTTCAATTCTCAATTTTATATGTTGTTTGATCTTATTTGTGTGAATTTTTATTTTGTTAAAAATTCAACCATGCTAAAGTTTAAAATGAAATTACTTGACACATAGAAAAAGAAATTTAAAAAAGAAAAGAAAAGAAAAAGAAATGTTACATTTAACAATTAATTGCTCATTTAGTTTTGTAAACATAAAAAAGTAAAATGAACCAAATTTGAACAAATTTTAAAACTCATAAAAGTTTTCAAACCAAACTTGAATAGTTAAAATGCTAGTAAAAGTTACAATTAAAACATATATAGTTTTAGTTATGAGTTTGGATTCTCTAAAGTAATTTTAGTTTTTTTTTTTTTAAATTACTGGTATTTAATTTTACAAAAATTAAAGATACAATATTTAAAAGTTGCAAGTATAACAACCGTACAAATAATCACTTTAACATCAATTTTAAAATATTAAAAAAAATCAAAAAAAATCTCTCCATTTGGACTATTAGCCTAATTTAATAATTTTCAAAAGCTCACCACCCAAATTAATTCACCAACCATACCAAAGGGAAAAGTAGAAAATTCAAAAAGAAGCTAGGGGCAAAATAGGCAACAAAAGATGAGCCTTCTCAACCAAAGCTATTCTTATATATATGGATATAGATGTAGATATACATATATCAAACTTTTGCTTAAAACAACTAATATATTATAATGGCTACTTTAAGCTATACTTTTCAGATGTTAACCTCTATAACAGTTTAAGTTCTAATTAAAAATATTTATTTTTCTTAAATTTATTATGAGAAAAGAAAAATTTCCTAATAACATACATAGGCTTTTATATTGGGAAAATTAGTGATAAGTCTCATTATTTTTTATTTATTTTTATCAACAAAGATAAAAAGACTATGGATGAGAATCAAGGTATGACCTTAGAGTTCCTCTAACCATACTCTTCATTTTTTTATTGGTTAAAACATAAAAATAAAAGAAAAGGTAATTCTTTATTTTGTGTAATTTCTTTTTTTATCTATGTCACTACAAAAAATTTAGATTTTAGAGACTAAAATTTAGGGACAAAATTATTTTTTAGAGACCAAATATTTGTCGTTATTATATTTTAGTAACGAAAATTAGATATTAGTGATGAATTATTATCTTTTTTAGACCAATTTTTTTGTCTCAAAAAATAAATCCTTTTGAGACCAAATTATTTTTTTCCTAAAAGTATATTTATTAGTGACATTTCAAAAAAATTTCTCTAAAAGCCTTATTTTTAACTTTTCGGGATGACCTTTTAGTAACTATTCTCACGACGATAGAAATTGGTCACTAAATGTCGTTTGTAACAAAATTTTCACTTTTAGAGACCAAAAAATTTAATCTATAAAACTCTTATATATTGTAGTGTGTACTCCAACGCTATTCTTTATTTTAACTATTAGTCTTGAATTTTTTTTAAAAATAATTATTATAATAATTAGTCCGTATAAATGACTAAAATATAATAATATATTATACTAGCTATAATAATTAACATACATGCAGCACAGTCCAACTAACAAAGGTTTGAAGACCAATACCTTAATTCCAACATATGACAAACAACCTAAGAAGTATGCACAAGTAGTCTTACACTAGGGGAAAAAAAAAAACACGAATGATCAAACGCATTATTCAGAATATCATCTGATTTTGATCCATGCGTTTACTAGAGTTGCTTCACATAGTTAAACAATCCATAACCAACTAGGCATAGTTTACTCGGTCACCATGACTTTTTTAAGGATTTAGTCTTAAGGGAAGGTTATGAGTTCAACTTTCTTAAGGAGAGTTAAATTAGAAGGCAGACACTTAGTACTTTGTAAGGGTAGGAAGGTTAATTTTTATTGGCGCTAATTTAACTCATAACAACTTACTTTCACCGATAAAAAATCAAAAAATCCATGTAAGAGAACAATAACAACAAAAATAATTGTAGTAGGCAGATGAATAAACAAAAGGAAATGAATTTAGTAAGTAACTCTCCTTAGCCTACTGGTCAAGGCTTAGGGTTTAGGGGTGTAATGCCTCTAAAGTCTCAAGTTCAAAAAATCTCTTATATGCAATCAATTTTTTGGAACCCATTCATACCGGACAAGCCTTGGCTTTAATTGTGATCCCTGCACGTGGATGGCCAGATGTCGATAAAAATTAAAAAATAAAAACTCTCCTCTTTCTCTCTTTTCTGCATATAGATTGTTAGGTTTCGTTTGGTAACATGAGTTTGTTAAAAAATCACTATAAATTATCGCATCACTCTCTTTACTTTTCGCACGTCTTTTAAAAAAATAAAAAAATATCAACTAAAATAATCAATTCCCAAAATGGCGCATTATTATTCTTCATGTAGATAGTTAGGTTTCGTTTGGCAACATGGATTTGTAGTTAAAAAGTCAGTATAAGCTGTCACATAATTCTTTTTACTTTTTGCACATATTTTCATAAAAAATCAAAAAATCAACTAAAATAGTTAATTCTGACCATCCACAAAAACTATTCTCATTCATTACTTACTTCCTTAATGAGTATTAATCATGAATATCCAAACAAACAGTAGTATATATATAAGGTGACGAAAAACCGATGACATGAACCATTTTTTAAGAGACCTAAGTCAGAAAGAGTTTAAAATATTTACTGAAAAAAAGTGTAAAACAGACTTGAGAATGCTGATTAATAATAATAGATCAGAGAGAGAATTATTCATACCTCCAGCATTTATTATGGATGCAACCCAGTTTTTGTCTCCAAGGATTGGATCCTTGCGCCTCCCAGATTCATGAATCACTTCTTCTATTTCCACTGTTCTTTGTCTAGCAAGTGCTTCCTCCATTGACAGCTTCTCCTCAATATTCTTGCCAATTTCACTCTCTAACAACACAATCTAATAGTTCTCTCTATATATATAGGCTATGCATGTTTGCCATATTAGATTGGGTGGGAATATTATGAGTACAATTATATTATATATAGGCTATGCATGTTTTGATAACTCTACTGGCTATACTTCTACAGCAGCAGTCTACAACAGCAGCAAAGTCTACAGCAGCAGAGGCCAAGTCTCAGTCTACCAAGGTTGCTGCTGAGGCTACTAACACGGTTGCCGTTGAGGCTAGTTCTGCAGATAGATAGGTTTCCAACTATTCTTGCAAGTGCATCACAAGTCCATAGAGCTGCTGCTACATCCTATTAATATTCTTGCAAGTGCATTGCAAGTCCATAGAGCTGCTGCTACATCCTATCAATTCTTCTATAACAAACTTCAATGCAGTTATATATTAGTTAGACCTTCAGTTAGATATCTTCTGTGTATAAATATCAAACCTGATCATATAGATTCAGGGCCGGCCCTGAGAATTCAGGCCTAGGCAAGCTTATAAATTTGGGCCTCTTGTACATACGCCCAAACCAACAAAAAAAAAAAATATTTGCTAGTGGCCACTCAAGTTTGCTTGAGTAAATTTGGGCTCTTTGTTTGTTTTTTCAATTGGACTAATTTTTTTATTTATTTTTAATATAGGCCTGCAACATGTTTTTATTTGGGCCTTTTATAGTAGGCTGTTTTATTTTGGAGGGCTTCTAACAATAGTTGGATTTTATTTAAAACTTGATAGTATAATGGATCTTCAAAATTTGGGGCCCTATTTTGGGCCAAATTTTTGGGGCCCTAGGCACAGGCCTTACTCGCCTTAGCCCAGGGCCGGCCCTGTATAGATTGTAACAATGAACAAAAATATAAAATAGATATTTTCCTCTGTTTCTCTGGTTTTGTTTTATCATCATGGTATCAGAGCATCAAGTCTGAGCTCTCACGAGCAACAATGGCGATCCAATCTGAGAAGGCTTCATTGCCTTCCAATGTTCTACTGGTTGCAAATCTAACTTCATTGATCACAGTGAAGCTTGAATCTGGAAATTATTCTATCTGGCGAACACAAATTCAGAATTTCTTTGAAGCTACTGAGCTTTTTGGATTTCTTGATGGATCATCTGCATGTCCATCTGCTACAATCTTGAATGCACAAAATCAGACAGTTGCTAATCCTGAATTTCTGAAATGGAAGCTTACAGATTCATGTCTTCTTAGCTGTATAATAGCCACACTCACACCTTCGATTTTCTCTTCCGTACTTCATTTGAAGCACTGTAAGGATTTATGGTTTGCACTCGAAAAAAAATTTACATCTCTTTCACGTTCTCATATTCATCAGCTCAAAAATAGATTGAGTACTGTGTCCAAGAAAACAAGATCAATGGAAGACTATCTTCAAGAATTCAAGGATCTTGTTGATCAGCTAGCCCTAGCCTCATCTCCTATTTGTGATGAAGATCTTATTCTTCTTGTTCTTAATGGACTACCTGATGAGTACAATGCACTCAAAACAACTATACGTGCTAAATCTGAAGTTGTAACCATGGATGAGTTGTGTGCTTTGCTCTGTTCAGAAGCAATTCATGTTGAACAAAGTCATAAGCAATGAGCTTCTTCAGATCTTACAGTAGCATTTAATGCTACTACTACAGGTTCTCAAACAGTTCATCCACTTCTTCTGGTGGATCATCACAAAGTGTCTATGGTAGTATCAACTCTGCTCGAAATTATTCATATAATAGAAGTGGCCGTGGTCAAAATTTCCAGACTAGAGGAGGCAGATATACCAGTTACAGAGGAGGTAGAAGAGGTGGTGGAAGACCACAGAGCTATGGTTTGGTTTGTCAAATTTGTGGCAAAAACAATCACTCATCTTTGGAATGCAAACATAGAATGAATACTAATTTCCAACCAGTATTTCCATCATATACTATGGGTCCTTCTTCTGCAACACCTAGAGCTTTTTCTGCTCAATCTGCTGTTTCCTCTATGCCTTCTACTTTCTCTGCTCCTTGGTATGTTGATTCTGGATCTACCTCTCATCTCACTAATGATTTGAATAACCTGCATCTATATCAACCTTATCAAGGTCAGGATCAAGTATTGATTGGAGATGGAAACACTCTTCCTATCCATAACTCTGGCACTGGTATCTTGCCCACACCTGATTTTACTTTTCAGCTTAATAATATGCTTCATGTTCCTCAAATTTCTTCTAATTTGTTGTCTGTGCATCAGCTTACTTCTGATAATAACTGCACAGTCACATTTGATGATAAGTCCTTTGTTGTTCAGGACAAACTTAGCAACAAGGTACTTTGTGGAGGTCATCATCACAATGGATTGTATCAGTTACAACCATCTGTCTCTACATTTCCTAAAGCTTTCTCTGAAACTAGCTCTCTTGCTCATCTTTGGCATAAGAGACTAGGGCATCCTTCTACTGCTGTTTTCCATAATATTGTAAATAAATGTGGTTTTTCATTCTCTCATAAAGAGTGTAATTCTTCTTGTCATCAGTGTTGTGTGTCAAAAAGTCATAGACTTCCTTTTGTTTTGACAAATAATAAAACCACTGCACCTCTTGCTTTAATTCACTCTGATGTTTGGGGTCATTTGCTCATACTAATGCTTCTTATACTTACTATGTTATCTTTATTGATGACTTTAGTAACTTTACTTAGTTGTATCCTCTATCCTATAAGAGTGAGGTGTATTCCAAGTTTGTTGAGTTTAAGGCCTATGCTGAAAGACAGTTCTCCACCTCTTTACAAGTTTTCAGAACTGATGGTGGAGGTGAATATACTAGTGGTCCATTTCAGAATTTTCTGAAGCAGGTTGGTATTGTTCATCAAATGAGCTGTCCTTATACTCCTTCTCAAAATGGAGTGGCTGAGAGAAAAGCATCGTCACCTAATAGAAACAGCTATTGCTTTGCTTGATTAATCTTCTGTACCTCTCAAGTACTGGTTTGAGGCTCTTGCTACTGCAACTTATTTGATTAATAGAACGACCAGTCCTAAACTAGGCCATCTGAGTCCATTTGAGGTTCTCTTTCATACCTCTCCTGATTATGCTTTTCTCAAAGTTTTTGGCTGCAAGTGTTACCCCTGGTTAAGGCCTTATATCTCTCATAAACTTCAACCTCGGTCTAAAGAGTGTGTGTTTCTTGGATATCATTCTAGTTACAAAGGGTACAGGTGTTTGGATCCTCTCACTGGCACTGTGTATATTTCTAGACATGTGGTGTTTGATGAACATTCTTTTCCTTTTGCTTCTTCTCCTGCTCCAGCTCTTCTTTCTTCTAAGGTTGCTACTAAAAATTTTTTTTGGGGTTCTTCTCCTTCTGTCTATTCTCCTTCTGATTCTCCTTCTCAAATTTCAGCCAGTTCTTCCTCTGCTAACTCTACTACTTCTACATCTTCTGAGTCTGCTAGTCTATCTACTCATCTTCCTCATTCTCCTCCTGGTATTCATTTAACTATTCCTATTTTACCTCCTCCTCAATCTTCGCTTAATTCTCATCCTATGATTACTAGATCTAAGGCTGCTTGTCTTTCTGCTCCTCTTCTCACTTCTGAACCTACCTCTTACAAACTTGCTCTTCACAGTCCTCACTAGTTTCAGTCTATGCAAGAGGAGTTTCAGGCTCTTCAAAAACAACAGACCTGGACACTGGTTCCTGCTCCAGCTCATCAACATGTAGTGGGTTGCAAATGGGTCTTTCACATTAAAAAGGACTCTAATGGCAATATTGCTAGATACAAAGGATATAATCAAGAGGCTGGAATTGATTTCTTGGATATATTTAGTCCTGTTGCAAAACAGCCCACCATCAGGGTGTTCTTGTGTATTGCTCTTCATCATAATTGGCCTATCCAACAGCTTGATGTGTCTAATGCTTTTCTCCATGGTAAGCTTGAAGAGGATGTTTTTATGGCTCAACCTCCAGGATTTGAAGACTCTCAATTTCCAACTTGTGTTTGCAAGCTTGACAAAGCTCTTTATGGTCTAAAGCAAGCACCAAGCTTGGTTTTCAACTTTTTCCTCCTTTCTTTTTACTTTGGGTTTTGTCAATAGTCATTGTGATCACTCTCTTTTTATTTAAGCTTCTGCTTCCTCTCTAACCTATCTCTTAGTCTATGTTGATGATATTCTTGTTACAGGCAATTCTTCCTCACATATTCAGTCACTCATTTCTCAATTACACAAAGCTTTTTCCCTTAAAGAATTGGGATCTCTCTCTTATTTCTTAGGCATCTCAGTCTCCTCTCATTCTACTGGTACTTTTTTATCACAATCTCATTATGCTTCTACTCTTCTTCACAGAGCAAGCATGTCTGACTGTAAACCTGCTTCTTCTCCTCTTTCTGTTAAAGCTTCCTCTTCTTCTTCTTCTCTTTCTTCTGTTCCTTGCTCTAATCCTTCTCTCTATCGAAGTCTTGTTGGAGGTCTCTAGTACTTAGCCATCACAAGGCCAGATTTGGCTTTTGCTATCAACCAAGCCTGTCAGCATATGCATAATCCCACTCAACAGGATTTTGGTGTTGTCAAAAGGATTCTCAGATTTTTCAAAGGCACTTTAAATCATGGCTTATCCTTCTCCCCTAGTTCTTTTGATATTCATGTGTTCTCAATGTTGACTGGGCTGGCAGTCCTACTGACCGAAGGTCTACTACTGGTTTTTGCATTTTCTTGGGCTCTAATTTGGTGTCTTGGGCTGCTAAGAAACAACCCACAACGGCTAGATCCTCCACAGAAGCTGAATATAGGTCAATGGCTCAATCCAGTGCAGAGGTGTCTTGGCTTCAAATGCTACTTCGTGATATGCATATCTTTCCTTCCTCTGTACCTGTGTTGTGGTGTGACAATTTATCTGCTCTCTCTTTGGCCTCTAATCCAGTTTTTCATGCTCGGACCAAGCATATAGAAATCGATTATCATTTTGTTCATGAGCAGGTTTCAGCCAAGCAGTTGCTCATCCGCCATGTTTCTTCCTCTGATCAACTTGCTGATATATTTACCAAATCATTACCTGTGGCTCGATTTCTCTTCTTATAGTCCAAGCTTTTGGTTGGTCCTCCACCCTTTCAGCTTGAGGGGGGCTGATAACTCTATTGGCTCTACTTCTACAGCAGCAGAGTCTACAGCAGCAGAGGCCAAGTCTCAGTCTACCAAGGTTGCTGCTGAGGCTACTAACATGGCTCTACTTCTACAGCAGCAGAGTCTACAACAGCAGAGGCCAAGTCTCAGTCTACCAAGGTTGCTGCTGAGGCTACTAACACGGTTGCTGTTGAGGCTAGTTCTGCAAATAGATAGGTTTTCAACTATTCTTGCAAGTGCATCACAAGTCCATAGAGCTGCTGCTACATCCTATTAATATTCTTGCAAGTGCATTACAAGTCCATAGAGTTGCTGCTACATCCTATCAATTCTTCTGTAACAAACTTCAATGCAGTTATATATTAGTTAGACCTTCAGTTAGATATCTTTTGTGTATAAATATCAAACCTGATCATATAGATTGTAACAATGAACAAAAATATAAAATAGATATTTTCCTCTGTTTCTCTGGTTTTGTTTTATCATCATGTTTGCCATATTAGATTGGTGGGAATATTATGAGTACAATAAGATTGAGTAAAAGAATTACTAGTGTGGTGGTATTAGGTTGGAGATAAAATAAATTGTATTTGTTTGTATACTGATTTGATGATATTAGTTAACTTATAATATATGAAATTATGTAAAACCCTCATTCTATAGAATGTGACTTTGAACCAAGGATTGTATTGAGTGCTCTTGGAACATGGTCACGTTGTTCCAAGATGTTGTGATTAGTGGAGAAGGTAGGGCATTGAATAGTTTTTCGTGTGGTTAGTCATTTGGCCATAAAGTCTCTCCTAAGGAAAGATCTTGGATTTCACTTTTATGAGTGGAATGAGATGCAAGTTGTAAGTGCTTGCACGGAGAAAGTGTGCGTTTAACTCCCCTAAGTGCCTTTAACAACTAATCACTGATTTTCGCCGATTAAAAAAATATATATAGAATGTCACTTTGTTATTTTTGTAAATTGAGATGCAACATATCTAATTTTATGAAATTAGAGTAGCAAGACCACCTTCAGCATGGGAATGCTAATCACCATGGTATTTTTTAAAACTAAACAAGTTTTTTTGTAAGGCTGATTTTAATTAGAGTAGCAAGACCACCTTCAGCATGGGAATGCTAATCACCATGGCATTTTTTAAAACTAAACAAGTTTTTTTGTAAGGCTTATAAAATCATATATTATGTACAAAAATGAGTACAATAAATAATGTACATATTTTTTTAAGTCTCTATATGTATATATATGAATTTGTAGTTCACACAAACTATTTGAGTGTGCTGATTAAGTAATTGTGTGTGTAGCTTGGGCAAATGGGACTTTTATACTTGTCTAAGAGGATTTGTTTAAATCAACTTTGTCGCAAACAAGCTTAATTAGGGAAGGTATACCTTTCGAGAACTCTACTTTTTTTGGGTGGGTATTTCAGAACTTTACTTGCTTATCAAGTTTGGTATTAAATACATATACTTTTAAGGGCTTTCCTTTTTATTGAATTCCTGTCTCTCTCACATGTTTTCAACACAAAAGAATCAAACACATGATTGATGATTGTACCAAAAAATTAAAATACCTAAATGTTATTTTGTGGAATCAGTGAAAAATGGGAGGAAAAAATTACACAAATATGAAATAAGGTGCAACTTGAGTTGCATTCCCACAGTGCTATAGTTGTTTAATTTTTTATTTCTTATTTTTTATCCAACTATTCAGTGATTCTCCTACAGTATTAGGCATTTTGGGGGTAAGTACCAGTGTTCCCTGATTGGGTTATACAAGATAATCGGATTTTGCTGCGGCAACAAGGTGCTTGCATCCTAAAAGTTGCACAATTTTCACTTTTTGGTTTTTCTAATAAAATATTTCTTTGCATGATAAAAAAAAAAAAAAAAAAAAAAATTTTGTGAAAAATTATATATATGTATACATATATATATTGGAAGACAATCATGAATTTAAAATTGTGTAAAATTGAAACAAGTTTGAATAAAAAATTGAAAAAAATAATTTTAAAACAATTCATAAATCTATATCTAAGCAGTTATAATGTCATAGGACTATTTTGAGAAAACTAAAAAACTGGACTCACATGAATTCTCACTTCTACTTTATAAGTGCAAGAAAACTAGAAAAGTGTGACTCTACATCAATTCCCACTTTTACTTTATACACGCAAAATTGTGTCCTCCACCACTAACAAACACATTTTTATTTTAAAGAATACAAGTAGATAGTAGTGTTGGAATTATTCTATACAGTTATAGTTCCCAACATTTGAAACACAGGATAAACAGAATGAACTAGTCAGTAACTTGTGCTTATTATGAGAAAGAAGTAAATATTATTCTTTAAATATGAGCAACTTTACGTATTCAAAAAAATTAGATAAAAAAATATTTACATTTTAAAATTTGTGAATCGGATTATTTTTTATTGTGACCCATGTCATCTTTCTTGTGCATTATATTCTTGCCTATTCATTAGACTATAACAATATTGAGTACAATGGTAATATTATCTTAAAAAATGTTGCCGACTAATAAAAACTAGAAATGAAATTTATTGTCTTCTGCAAATCCAATCCAAATATAAATATCTACTAACGTATTGAGGCTTTGCTTTCCTTGCTCAGACGACTGCGTTCCCTCCATGGGTTGCTATATCTGCTTGATCGATTGAATCACCTAAGATCTGTAATGCATCGGGCAATAGTGATCCCCCAGACACACCTTTGTTAAATGGCTACCATCGTTAGCGGCGACTGATCACAATTTCAACTCTACCATCCTTCTTCATTCGAGTAAGGCTTTCACCATACTATTTCAACTAGGTTTTGTGTTTTGGGGGAAAGGAATAGTAGGAGTTGGTCTTGTTTTCCCAGTTATAAGTTCTCACACTCCACCTGTTTGATAATATTTCTCAGTGAAAATGTAATGGCACAAAAAGGAAATGGAGGTTGGATTCTAGTAGTGAGGCGGAGGGAAGGAAGTGGAGCGCGAGGCAAGGAAGCTAAGCATGGACTATTTACTATTTTTGTGGATAATTTACCTACAGTTATGGATGCCAAAACTCTGTTCAAACTTTTCACACTGTTTGGCATAGTAAAGAATGTATTTATACCATTCAAAAGAAGGACTGTGACAAACTTAAGATTTGGATTTGTGAGATTTGATTACCCTGTAGCAGCATATATTGCTATCCAAAAAGTGAATGGTCTGTTGGTAGATGAAAGGGTGCTAGAAGTTAAAAAAGCTACAAATGATAGGTGCATCAGAGTTGAACAGAGCAGGAGAGAACCCGTTACCATCAGAAGACCTCCTGAAACTTACAGAAACAGGGATGAAGATCCGTTTTCAAGCCTAAGATTGTTCACTGAAGTATTAAAAGGGGTCACACCCACTGTGGCTGGAAAAGCTAGTTTGATCATAAAAGCCAATGAAGATAGTCTTGGATGGCTCTATGATAGTGTAATAGTCAGACTTAATGCTGAATACTCTACTATTAACATTGAAAATGTCCTGAAGGAGAAAGGTTTGGATTAGGTAATGGTCAGAAAAGGGGGAGGTCGAGATATAGTATTAACTTTCAATTCTCAAAAGGAGCTGAATCAAATATTTGCAATATCAAAGAATGGTTTAAGGAATGGAGTCAGTTTGTGGTGGAATGGAAGCCAGAATTTTATCTTGAACAAGAGAAATGTGTGTGGTTCAGGTGTTATGGCATACCCTTGAATCTCTGGAATAGGGGCACACTCAACAACATTGGAAGTATGTGGGGTACTGTTCTTAGCCTAGATGGTGATATTTGTCAACCAAAGTCCTTTTCCCACACCAGAATCAGAGTGGCTACATCTTGTATGGAGATTATTAACAAAACTATATCTTTGGAGTGCAAGGGTAAACTACATCCCATTCTTGTATGTGAAGATCATTTAGCAGATTTTAGTAGCTTAAAGCACAATGGCTTGGAAGAGTATAGCTCCAATGAAATCTGTGGCAGTGTTGTGAAAGGAACAAGTCCAGATGAGTGTTTCAGGAAGGAGTCAGAAAGTGTGATGAAGGTAAAAACAGTTGTTGAGGAGTCAAAGTGGGATGGAGGTTTCAACAGAGAAGAGAAAGTATGTACCAAGGAGGTAGATCAGAGGATAGGGCCTAGTGATTGTCATTTGGGTGAAAAGGTAAACACAGTTGTCGAGGAGACCATGTTGGAGGAGTCAGTGCACAGCCTAAAATTTAATGTTGAGCAAGTCTTTACTCCTAGTTTTATCAAAAGCTTCAATGGAACTCGAGATGGAATTAGGCTTGCTATCAATCTTGAAGTGGATTTGGCACAAGCACTTAGTAAGAATTTAAATAGAAAGGGTCTTCTGAGCCTAAATCATTCAGGCTTAGTTAGGCAACCTGCTTCTGTCCCAAAACTCTTACAGAATGAGAGAAGAGAAAAAGAAAGAAGAAGGTTCAGCTAAAGGGGTTCACTAACTTTGCTAGACTTCATGGGCAGAAAGCTGCAGCAGTCAGCAAGCACACTTTTAGATTTGTCATCTTCAGACCAGCACAACTGTGATACCACGTTCAGATCTTTCTGAGGGTGTTACTAGTCCGAACAACCTTCTTCTCAATGAAGCTAAAGCCATTATTCATTTGGGTAAATCTCTTAGCATCAATTTCAATGGGAAAGAAGATGATGTGCTAAACAAGATTATTGAGCTAGAGCTAAAGGACAAAGAGAGATCCAAATAGGAGGGTTTGGTGTAAGAAGGATGTAAGATGGCAACAAGTAAGCATAACTGGAGCATGCAGTGGGTTATAAACTTTTGTTAAGCTAGTTTATGGTTGGTGGCATCAAGTGTTAGTGGTCTTGTGAGCTAGTGTTGGTTTCTCACCAACACTATGCTTGGTTTCCTTTCTTTTCCTTTTTTTCCTTCTCATTCTTGTTGATGTAATCTCATATGTAATGTATGATTTCTTCATCAATAAAGATTTTCTTTATTGATCAAAAAATAAATAAATATCTACTAACGTGATATGAAATTACTCATTAAATAGTGATAATGTCACATTATATCACTGTCAATCTTCAACTGCCTTTATAAACTCTACTTTGGGGCCAAGCTCGGGTCACCATGGGGCAACATATGTACAACCTTGGCACTGTCCTACACATCTATGGGTATCTCCTCGAACACTACGGAATCAAGCTCTTTAAAAAGTTCAAATTATGCATTGTATTTAGTCTCGATTTAGTTGTGGCTTTCCAACAAACTCTTTAATAGTGAAGTTATTTTGGCTCATCGCTTGAAAGTTCTCTATATTTAAAGAGCCTAAAAGACTCTCTCAAAGCGGGAGCAAGGCAATGGAGCGAGAACATATAAAAAAATTTAAAATTTGGAGCATGTATATATTTTACATATTAAATATATTCTAATAATTATTTTTTTCTGGTTACATGTATTGTGTTAAAATATGAAGAAATATTTGAGATTGATATCAATTACAAATGAGCACTCAGTCCAAAAATTCAATTTTGAATTTCCATTAGCCAAAGGTCCACACTTTAAATTACTTTGTTCATAAGGACAAGCAGCTACAAAATGACCAAATTATCGAAGTGTAAATGTATATAGTATATACGGTCAAATGATGAAACCAAACTCTCTCTCTCTCTCTCTAATCTCCGTTGTTGCTTCTCGCCCTCGCCCTCGCCCTCTCCTTCGCTTCATCGCCCTCGCCTCTTAACCCTTTATATATATATATATATATATTTTCACCTTGTCGTCGCCGTCTCTATGTCAATGGTGCCACCGCTGCTCAGATCTAGATCCAAATCCAGATCAATGGCGTTCGGAAGGACAGGACTATTGGAAGACAAACTCAATTTGAGTTTGAAGATAATGAATTCTAGAGAAGAGAAGAAGCTACTAGAGAATTGCAAGTTGAAAAAGAGGAGTTTAGAATGATGCAGAAGAGAAGAGGAAGCTTTCATGAGGTTGCTATGGTCAAAAGCTTAAGGATGAAGAAACACTGTGCACACACGGTTTGTACATATATTGAAAATCTATAAATAGATAGGTTGTATGTTTGTTTGAGATAGAGTGAGAGAAAAATTTAATCTTCAGGGAGAAACATAATAGCTCTAGATAAGGAGATTTCTAAGAGAGTAGAGAGTTTGAGAGTTAACAGAGAGATAGCTATGTTTTGTATAATTTGTTTGTGATTGAATAAAAAAATTGTTTGTTCAATTTATTTTTCTCTCTTTGTATACCATCACAACCGGTATACATTTCTCTCCCACTTTCAATAGTGGTATCAGAGCTAGAAGAGACAATTTGGGCTAAAAAAATCAGAAACAGAGAAAAACAGGGTGATTTCAAAATTTGTCCAGATTTCGAAGGTGTTGAAATCAATTTATGAATATACGAGAAGGTTCGTGATAAGTAGATGAATCTAGAACCATTAACCAGAAGAGCCAAGAAGTATTAAAATTTCGCCGATAAATGAGATATTCAGAAATAAAGATTTTTGAAGTTATCGAAATCTAGTTTCGAGTATAGAAGATTAAAACGCTCATCGAGAAAATTTCAATGGCAAAAATCGCGTCGAAATCGGTGCTAAAACAAAGCCGTAATTGCCAAATCAAAGTTTGCCCGAAAAAAAGACATGCCGAAGAAGATGAACTAGAGTGACAGCAAAATAAAATGAATTATCCAATGTTTCACGGTTAAGCTACAACCATCGATCTAAACCATCCAATCTATTTTGACTAAATCTAAGCCGTCCGGAGTTCAATTATAACGATCCAATAGTGCTTTCTAACTATTTGGAGTATTCCAGACACATTCGTATGGTCAGATTTTGCAAATTCTATACCTATAATTTGCAGATTTTATTTGAAGAAATGAAGTAAAAAAATATTCTTCGAAACGGGAGTTGAAGAATACAACAAAGAAGACATCACAGATAGGTGATAGAAGACGTCCCAGATATCATGGACGAGACAAGCAACAGGTGGTTGCTCTAAGACATTGAAGAGAGATGAGTCAACAGATGGTTGACAGAAATGGACAACATGTGGTTGTTCCGCAAGATAAACAACAGATGGTTGTTTCTAGAGACAAAGAACAATAGGTGGTTGTTCCAAAAGACATACTTCAACAGAGGATTGACAAGAGAAGACAACAGAGGGTTATTTCACAAGCAAAAGGTCCTAACAGAGAAGATATATTGTGAGGAAGACATCTTGACAGAGGACATGTACAGCGAGGAAGAGGTCGTGGGCAAGAGAGAAGACGTCAACAGGAGGTTGAAAACACAGAACAATAAGAGGTTGTTCAAAGAGAGATAGAAGTTAATAGATGATTGACTACAAAGAGCAGACAAGAGGTCATGATCAACTCCATGAGTAGATATAAGGCATCGTGTAGAGAATCTAACAAATTGAGTTTGAGGGGGGATGTTGGAAGACAAACTCAATTTGAGTTTGAAGATAATGAATTCCAGAGAAGAGAAGAAGCTGCTAGAGAATTCCATGTTGAAGAAGAGGAGTTCAGAATGATGTAGAAGAGAAAATGAAGCTTCCATGAGGTTGCCATGTTCAAAAGTTTAAGGATGAAGGAACATTGTGCACACATGGTTTGTACACGGATTCAAAATCTATAAATAGATAGGTTGTATGTTTGTTTGAGATAGAGTGTGAGAAAATGTAATCTCCAAGGAGAAACATAACATCTCCAGATAAGGAGAATTCTAAGAAAGTAGAGAATTTGAGAGTTAACAAAGAGTTTGCTCTATTTTGTATAATTTGTTTGTGATTGAATAAAATGAATGTTTATTCAATTTTATTTCCTCTCTTTATATAACTACACAATTGTATACATCCCTCTCCCACTTCCAACAATTCTTTTGTGATTCTCTCAAATTATCTACTTTCTTAGAATTCTCCTTATCTGGAGATGTTATGTTTCTCTCTGTAGATTACATTTTCTCCCACTCTATCTCAAACAAACATACAATCTATCTATTTATAGATTTTCAATCTGTGTACAAACCATGTGTGCACAGTATTTCTTGGACTCCCCCAACAGCAGCTCCACCACCACAGCACCATCTGCGGTGGCTGATTTTCATCTACGACGTCGATATCTCTGGTAGGTCCTTCTTCAAATTCCCTTCAACCCCTCGAAAATGGGGCAATCAAGACTCTTTCTTAGGTTTTCTCTCTATTAGTTATAGTTTGGATTTTCTTTCTCTGTGTTTTTTACAAGTTCGTACCATCTTTTTTTTTTTTTAAATTTAAATCTTGCAGCTTTCTTGCTATTTTGAGTTTATAAAATTATCTAAGGCTTTGTTTGGATTGTGAATGGAGAAAAGAAAGGATATAATGGTAGTTTACTGTATCTGTATGTATATATATAGGCACACAACACATCACACTGGTTTGTTGCAGGCATCATTATCATGGACATAAACTGTTGATGATTTGCTCAAAGCTGTGAGATCTGTCAACAAAGGCCAACAAATCAGAGGCTTTTAAATATTTTTGAGATCTGTTTGTTTAACAAGAATTGAGGCTTTTGCAAAAATATATATATATACAAAAAAAATTTGGGTAGTTAGGGTTTTGTTTATATATATATGTGTGTGTGTGTTGTTGTTATTTGATTTTGATGGAGTTTCGAGATTTGCTAATGCCTATGATGAACGAAACTAATCTGAGGCTTTTGCAATTTTTTTCTTTTCTTTTTTGGGTAGTTTGGTTTTTTTGCGTAAGTAATGTAGTTAGGTGTTTGCTTATTGATATATATATATATATATGTATTTATCTGTGTTGTTGTTATTTGATTTTGATGGATTTTTTTTTTTATGAGATTTGCTAATGCATATCATGAACAAAACCAATCAAAGGCTTTTGCAATATATACATATATATATATATATATATATTTGTTTATTTGGGTAGTTAGGTTTTTGCTTATATATGTTGTTGTTGTTGAACAAACATGATTTGTTTGTGTTGGATTTAAACAGGTAAAAAAATTTGTTGTTCTTGTTGAACAGATCTGTTCAAAAGTTGAACAGATAGTGCCTTGTATATTTCAATAACAAAGGTTTGAATAGATAAAAAATCAACAAAATGAATTCAAGAGAAAAAAAAAATTGAACAGATAATAAAATTTGGATAAATCGATTTAAACAGATAAGTGGAAAAATTGAACAGATAATAAAATTCAAACAAATATTTGAACAGATAATGAAAAAAATTGAACAAATACGTAATTTTAACAGATAATTTCAATAAATAAGGGAAAAAATTGAACAGATAAGGAAAAAATTTGAACAGATAGATATAAATTGAACATATAGGAAAAATAATTTAAACAGATAGATATAAATTTGAACAGATAGTCAATGAAAGTCAACAGATAGATAAGGGGTAAAATTGAAAATAAATTGTTCTTCAAAACTAACAAAATGACTTCTCACCAAACTATTTCACAAATAGTGGACTTCTCACCAACAAAAAAAAAAATATCCATTGGACCTAATGACTTGTAGCCCTCTTAAATTGGACTTTCCAACAATTTTTTCATTATAAATTATCTATATTAAGTATAAATAAATATTATGTAACTATAAAGTACTAAAATAAGTTTTCAAGTTGTTTGGGGCTGCATGATATTAATTTAGTGGGAGATTCTCTACATGTTGTTTTTGCTATTTGGGGCTATTTTTTTTGAATTTTCTAGGTTTGGCCACTTCATTCTCGGCGTTAGAGCAATTATTCACTGCTATCAACAACAATCACATAGTCATGTCACAGACCTATTTCAATCATTGATTTGTGTGGGTCTCACGTAAATGTCACATAGATCAATGGTTGAGATGAGTTTGGAACATTGTAGTTGAGATGAATTTGGAACATTGTAGTTGGTCACATCGAATAATTTTCGTCGACATTAAGGATGCTCTGAGTTGCACAAGATTGCTCATTATCTAGCTAGAATGGCTTTTGATGTTGAATCACATTTTTATGTGAATGGAGTAGGGATGAGACCTTCTATGTTTCCTATTGTAATTTTTTTTGGATGAATAAGTCATAAATAAAAACAAAAGATTTACAAGATTACAAGGGGCATACCCCAGGACCTAAAGCAGCTAAATACAAAACCAACCAAGAAGATGAAACTGTTCAAGATCCATATTCTAATCAAAAGATAGGGAAATGAACAGAAACATAATCTAGACCAACTTAACTATTGGCACAAGCCTAATACAAAACTATTCAAAACTGTTCAAGAATAGAAACATAATCTAGACCAGCTAAATACAAAACTGTTCAAGAACACCTATGTAACCATTGGCACAAGCCTTAGACCAACTTAAGGAACACGAAGGAAAACTGTTACAAACCCAAATATTACACTTATATAAAACATCCCAGTTGTAAAAACTGAAAGAAAAAACCCCATAAAGAGTTACAACCATTACAAAAGGTAAAGGAAAGACAAAGTATTCTCCATGTGAAGGAACTCCACTTAGACTAGCGCAACAATGCAGCCTGGTCCTGGTGATCCTCTGACAAGTTGCAACCTCAATGGAGACAACACAGTACTTACTCCACCACTGATTAGATTAACCTGGGAAAACCAACAACACACATATAAAACAAAGAAAACAGCAATACCGATAACACTGTATAGCACAAAGCTCAAAATATATATGGGCTAAGTCACTCAACTCACACTGTACACACAACTCAACAAAGACTAATAACAGTGATAGGTATACGGGAATAACCATGGACTCTATGAGAGAGAAATAAAAAACTACAACAATTTATAGCTCACAAATCTCAACCCACTACAATAACATCCCCTACCAAGTACCAGCCAGTTGTCAAAACCTGTAGGTAAATAAATAAGCTAGCACTCTGTATATGGCAAACATCACTCAACCCTCTTATAGTGACCTCACAACCCTCAAAGAAAAGCTTCCACATATTACACCTGCAAACAGAACACCACATTAGAAAATTGATTAAACATGAGCCTCACTATAGGAATTCACCAAACTCAACCCACAATATGAATCTCTCAAACACTCAACCCTTAGTTGATAACATTCCCCTCAATTTTAAGGATGGTTGGAGGCAACCTCCACTTTTGTAAAAACCAGTTATCAGATTGAGACTGCTTGGTATGGTTGAGAGAGAGAGAGAGCTCTATATCTGACCATGTAAAGAATGGCCTTCAAAATGATCTCCTCAGGTTTTCCTCTATTACTGAAAATTCTGTTATTTCTTTCTAACCAGATTTGATACACAGTGCAACAGAAAGCTAGTCTTTTGATAATTGTGGCAAGGGATTTACCCTTACAATCCCTGGCCACAACCTCAACAAGACCTAGCCAGGTAGTGCTATGCCAGTTAGAGTTACATTTAGCTTGCACAGCCAACCACACTTTGGATGAATAGATACATTTGAAAAACAAGTGGTCATGGTCCTCCTCAAAGGACCCACACAGAACGCAACTATGACTAGGGTTAATGCCAAAATTAGCAAGTCTATCACCCGTATTTAACCTTCTTAGAACAACCAGCCAAACGATAAAACCCACTCTAGGAATAGAATAGGGATTCCACACAAGATTGGCCCAGAAAACAGTAGGCCAATTAGATCTCCAAGTATGCCAAGCAGACCCAATGCTAAACTTTCCATCCTTTTGAGGGAGCCAAATAATTTTATCATTGCTTTCCATGGAAGGAGTAAGGTTAGGGGGAGTGTGATCAAGGATTTCCTTCACAACCCAAGAGAAAGCATTAGGCCAGCACCAACCACCGTCTCTCACAACAGAAGCCACTTTAGACTGAACACTACAAGAAATTGCACTTTTGGCGACTACTTTTGGCGACGACGTCAATTTTTCATCGCCAAAAGTATATTTTTGGCGAGACAGTGATCAATTTCGTTGGTGAAAGTATACATTTACCGACGCAATTTGTTGTCGTCGCTAAAAAAGCATAACATTATTTTAGCGCCAAATTTTTTGGTTGGCACCAAAATTTCAAAACTTTTACCTAGGAGGTTTATGTTTTAGCAACACAATGAGCGTTGCTATTAGTGTGCTTACTTTTGGCGACGACAAGTTGGCGTGGGCTAAGGGTTAACCATTTAGCGACGATGACACTATTCGTCGGTAAAAGTTTTACTAGTGGAATGATGTGATTTAGTGATTTGTGTTTTTTATTATAATTTTTGAAAGAGTTTTAAATATTTTAGTTACTGAATTGTAAAATTAAAATGATCATTGAATTAGATCACAAAATCAACCCATTGAGCCCAAACACACTCTTAAGTTGAGATGACTAATTTGAGATAATTTAAACTTTTTCAAAGAATATGGTTAGATTATCAATTTCAATATGTTTGTTTTTATTTTCAGAAACTAGTTTCAAAATTTTTTTTTTCCTAAAAAACTAAAAAAAAAAATTGGGTGAAAAAAAAAACTTATTATTTTTGTATATTTTTATCTTTTAGGTCATAAATACTTTTTAAAATTTTAAAAATATAATTTTGATTTTTATTGCTTTCAAATTATTTTTAATTTTTTCAAAAAAAAAAAAAACAAATCTAAATTTTTTTTTGAATTTTTTTTTAATCTTTTAGGTCATAAATACTTTTTAAAATTTTAAAAATATAATTTTGATTTTTATTGCTCTGAAATTATTTTTAATTTTTTTTTTAAAAAAACAAATCTAAAAATTGTTTTGAATATTTTATTTTATTTATTTTTTTGGAGTGATCTGTTGATCGGCGTGGACATTTGCCTCTTAAAATTCCCTCCTTTTTTTTCACTACAACAAAATTGGATTTTTACGGTTTCACATCAACGACATACAGTAAATGCAAGCCGTGGTTTCTCACTTTTACGACTTGTTTTTTGCATGTCGTAAATAATTTCCTAACCACGACATGTCTATTGCGTAGGTCGTGAATGCTAATAACGATGATTTTTTTTCGACTTGGAATGTTAGCCGTAAATAATAAAACATTTCTATGACATGCATATGGCATGCCGTTAATACATTAACTATAAACGACATGCATACAGCAGCTGTTAAAAATATTGAACATTCCACGACACACAAAAAGCCAATCGTTAAAAATTACACTTTTTACGACGCACAAAATGTCAACCGTTTAAAATATTATACTTATTACGACACAAAATTTATGCCGTGAATGGTACGACTGAAAATTAAAAAAGTGCCAAAATGAGATACATGTGGCGCCAATGACCAAAAATATATTAGAATTTTTTTTTTTTTTATCAAATTGTTTGGCTTCTAATTGGGTTAAGGAAGATAGAAAGCTGTAATCGGATAAAACTAGAAGAGAGAGGGTTCGAACCCTCATGTCTCTGCAAAAACTCTTCAAACCCCTACCCTCTCTCTCCATTAGACCCCAAATCCCAAACCCTCCTCTCTCTTTTTTTCATCTCTCTGCAAAAACTCTTCAAAACCCTCACTCTCTCTCTCTCTATCAGACCCCAAATCCCAAACCCCAACCGGCATAACAACGAGTGAGAAGTAGAAGATGGACAAAGAAAATACACACATTCAGAGCTCTGAGCTAGAAGAAAAGAACGAAGAAAGAGAAGTAACGATGGAGAGAGAAGACAGCCGAGAGGAGACGGAAGAGACGAACACACGCGAAGAAGAACACTTCCACCATTCAATTAGGTTTGTAGATTCAAACTAGGATTTTGATTTGGGGATTTTCACTGAAAAATCAAGGTTTTGATTGAGCAACTCCAAAATTATGTAAAATTAGAGAACCTTAAGGAACTCTAGATTCTTGAATTAATTTTGAAAGCACGCAACTGTATTGTTTTAGATTGTGAATTTATTCTTTTTTTTTATAAACTTCTAGAATCTGAGTTGGGAAAAATATGTTCAATGTCAATTGCGTATTGTGAAATTGGGTTCTTTAATGGGTTGAACACAAATTTTTTTTTTAAAAAAATTGTTAATCTAAAACAGTTGTTGTTCTGTTACAAAAATTAGGATCCTTTAACTTAGTTGTGATTGTATAAAAAAAAAAATTACAAAAAATATTCTTGAATCTAAAATTAGAGAACCCAAAGGGAATTCCAGGTTCTTAAACTAGATCTAGGAAGGAATTGAACTGGGAATAGGTTTATCGATTTTGTTTGATAACGCTAACTGATATTTGGCATTCTTATTCTCTTTCTAATGGTAAGCTTTAGATTTTCAGCTAAGTTATCATAAATTCAATGAGTCTCAAAGAGAACAAGCAGTTCTGAAGAGATTGCAACAGGGTGAAATTGTGGCCCAAATCTGTGATGCAGGAACACCAGGCATAAGTGATCCTGGTATGGAATTGGTGAGCATGTTATAATTTTTTGTTTGTTTGTGATGAGAAGAACTAAATGTTCTCCTTTGGAAGAATGACGGTTGTCATGTCAATCTCTACTCGACTGCATTACATTTGAATCCTTATTGTTAGCTTGTAAGAGCATCTCCAGAAGCCTCTCTATTCCTCCATTTTTGTTACTATAGCTAGCTTGGAAGGGTAAAAGATGGCTCCAGCAGACTCGCTCAAGCATTGCTAAGATGATTGTGAGCTACAGTACCTCGCCAGGACAAGCGAGGTACTATTCATGCACCTTTTAATTTTTTATTTGTTTTTGGCTCCTGAATTTTGTTTTTGGCGCTAAAAGTTGTATCAGTGCCTCCCCAACAAATCCATAGAGAAAGCATTCCAAATCTCACGAACTCTTTCATCCTCTCTATCTTTTTCTCAAACTTTTTGCTCAAGGGAGGTAATAAATTTTGTCATTTCTGTTTATTTGTCTATGTATTTGTATTGCACACCATATGTTTGTTGTAATTTCTGTTAGAATATAGATTGTAATTATTTGGGTTCCATGAATGGAGAACCCAGCTGAATTTATGGTATTGTAGCATAGGTGGCTGAAACATCGATTAATTTTTCGTTAATTTTGTGAAAATGTCAAACTACTATTTCATTGACCCAAAATTAATGCCATTCTGTTATCTATCAGAAAATTAATATTACTTGGCTTGATTTGAACTTTGACTAAAATTTTTATTTGACTAAAATGTGCTATGATTAATGGATTTTGGTTGTTGGATTAGATTATAAAATTTTATTAAGGTAAATTATAATTGTAATTCTTATATTGTGTTGCTTGTATTATTTTGATTTCTACGTTTTAATTGATTTGATTTTGACCTTTGATTTTAAATTTTGCGTCATTTTAATCCAATTGATAGTATCATTTCTGTTTGTTTGTTTCATATGCTTTCATATTGTCATTTCTGTTTGTTTCATATGCTTTTTGTTGACATAAATTCCATAGACAGAACACTTAAACATAAATTCTCTTATGTTTGGTGCAAACAAGACAAAGGTGTGGAAATTATGATGGGTGGATATTTTCCCCAAAACCTGAACACTTTAAGTAATGGCATAGATTTCTTTTGAACTACAGCTTATGCCATTACTTAAATTTGAAAAAAATTGTCAGCTTATTTTCATCACAGAATTTCCTTATAGAGGCATTTTTGGGCTGTTTTGCTGCTGTTTAATTGTGGTTTAGCTTTGAGCATTGATGAATGATCATCAAAGATGATATTGGGGAGGAGTGATGTGTTTAAGCTTGAGGTGTAGTTTGGTGGTTGGGCAGAATCATAATGAAATGGATTGATGTATATATGTAAAAGATTTATAGTTTTAGGATGCCAATGCAGGGTTGATGTATATATATAAAATTATACTAATACAACCCTTATATTCCAATTGGTGTTGATTTATTTGTGTGCCCAAGAAAGGTTAACCACATTGCCCAACACCTTGACCTTCCTTCTGTCAAGGCAGATGGGAATCTGCCTCCGCTCTTAATTATCAATATTCAAGTTTTATTTCCACATCTCTTGTTCATTTATGTATTTTCTATTTACACTAGTTACTCTGCACATGAATGCCATGTTGTTCTGGTGGAATATAGATATTAAACTTCATTAGTTTAAATTCAAAGTTTGGCTACTGAGCAGTTTCTCATCATTTATCTATTGGCTTATTGTATTTTGTCGCAGTTGCCTACTTATCCTGCTCCAATGTTCCTTGGTGATAGTGATGGCGTGGGCTTGAGTCTTGTCCTCTATTCAAACTTTCTGAAAGTTTTGAGACAAACATCTCTCCCCAATTTCTGGACGGCATCAAGGTAATTTACTTTGAATATCTCTTTCTAGACTGGTAGTGTAATACTTGCATTTTCCCTTCGCTGGAGTGGAATCTTATTATAAATTTTGATAAGATGAAACACTTGGCGATTTACTTGTCATTAGAAAAAAATAATAATAATAAGATGATACACTTGGTCTTACTCCTGTCCTCTTGACCTGTGGTACCTTATCTGTTGTTTCCTTCTGCTGGAAATCAAACTGCAAGTTAATGGGTTGGATGCCTCCAATGTTGTTGGATCAAATGAGCATATATTAAATTGGAAAAAATTGTGTTCACTGGAATAAAGTGCATAATGCTTTGGCTCAGTTTATAAATGAAGTTTGCAACTGTTGCCCAATTTCTTGATTCCTGTAATGCACCTGCAACAATTTTGGTTTAGTATAATTTTGGTATTAGTATAATTTTGATTTCCTAAATTGGAATGGAATAAAGCCATGAAAGAATCAGATTCATGTTTCTGGTGTATATTTGGTAAAATTGAAGGGTATTTTTAAACTATCACATAACAGTAATAACACTTCAGTAGTTATTTCTGATAAGTAACATTTATGGTGCTTGATGAAACATAACTTTTAACATGAATTAATCTCAACATTTATAAATAAAAATATAATGGATCTAATAGAAAATATGAAGACCTTTACAAATAAAAATAAAAAAATAAAGTGCATCTAATAGAAATAGGAGTGTGAGTATGGCCACCCTTCCAGAGTTAATTATAATGGATGATGTGGCATTTGCAGTTGTATTCTAGAAGACCAAATCTCATTAATATAATGGAGTATGAATATGACCAAGTCTCTTTTAGATAACTTGCAATATTATTATTTTTCTAATGCTTTGATGTTAATCAAGGATGAGCAACGTACATTATGATAGATCATTAAAATTTGAATAATATATTGCATTCTTAAAATATATTGCATTCTTCTCTTTGACAAAGAGCATCTCATTAAACTAACTAAATTTTTAGTCAAATTTTAGTTAGAAAGGTACTTTTCTATTTTTAAATAGTCATTTTTTAAATACATTCTGAACAATCTCTCTATTCACTTTGAATATTTCCTTAGATATGATGTAATCTTTTCTTAATGTTTCACTAGCCAATAACAAATGCTACTATAGTTGCCTTGATAGTTTTATGGGGTTGAATTTTTTACGATTGACTATTTATTTTTAAAAAAATAAAAATAATTAACTTGAAAGAGGTACTTACTCTTAATCAAGGTTTTTCTAATGGTTATGATTGTAATTCCTTCTAGAAGATAAGATGGCTTCAGATTTGTCAAGTTAGCCCACCACAAAAGGTGGCAGCCCACATCACTCCTTTTCTTCTTTAATTAATCATCATTATATTTTGTACAACAATAATCAATATGGGCAACTATATGCATAGGAAGGTTCACTTCTATCCCAAATAACCAATTTGTTGGGTATACTTCCTTATTGGAGTGTGGGACCCAATTGGTCTTAGAAAAAGAGTTTAATTTGGCTTAGTATTAATTATAATAAATTTTTATATATTATATTTAATTTGTGGAGACCAAATCCAATTTGGAAACAACTAAGGTTTGATAATAAACCCTAGATTCACAATATTTCAGGAATTAGTTTTTGCTCATCCCGAGGTGAAGAGAACGGCTGCTACACATACTCCACTTTGGTGAAATCAATTATTTGGGTGTGTGAACAGTGGAATTAATTTGGGTGGTTCTTTGCTTCGTTTTCGGTGTTGATTTGGTTCGTTATTTTGGATCTTCTACAACTCTGGTTCTAAAGATTTTTGTTCATCTATTTAGTGAGGTCTTTCCTCTTGTTTATTTGTGATTATTTGGAATTCACCTAAGGTTGATTTTGTGAGACCATTAGTGTCTCGTTTGTAATCGTTTGGAACTTATTTGGTTGATAGTGGAATCGGATTTCGATCCCATGGGCGTACCTCACATTGAGGGAACCACGTAAAAATTCTTGTGTTGCTTCTGATTTAATTTTTCCGCATTAGTTTTTATTCCCATTGATTGATTTACTTGTGGGGAATCACATATTTTCCCTAACAACTGGTATCAGAGCTTACGATTTATTTGGGTTTATTTATTTGTATAAATCAATGGAGGGGAATGTGGGTCGTATGTCTAGCTTCAATGGAAGCAATTGGGTAACTTAGAAAACTAAAATGGAAGACCTATTATTTTGTAAAGATTTGTATGGACCCATTGAGGGTGATAGTGGCAAACCCGAGGGTATGAAAGATGATGAATGGAAGAGGCTTAATCGAAAAGCCGTTGGTGTTATCCGTCAATGGATTGATGACAGTGTGTTTCATCATGTTGCTACTGAAACTTCGGCACATGATTTATGGAAAAAATTAAAGAGTCTTTATGATAGAAAATCAGCCACAAATAAAGCCTTTCTGTTTCATAAGTTGGTTAATTTAAAATATAAAGAGGGCAGCCCTATACCGGAACATCTGAATGAAATAAAGAGTATTGTTAACCAACTTGCTTCTATGAAAATTGTTTTTGATGATGAGTTGCAGATTTGATGCTACTTAGTTCTTTGCCCGAAAGTTGGGAGACTTTGGTTGTGAATTAGTAATTCGCGCCCGATGGAGTTGTCACAATGGACCAAGTCACTAGTAGCTTGTTGAATGAAGAAACTAGAAGAAAATCAGGGTTCCTCTCATTCAGAAGCATTTGTTGTGAGAGGCCGAAGTAAAACAAGGGGGAGGAGTAAGACTCCTCATGGTCGTGATCAAAGCCGTGACAAATCAAGAGATGGTTCTTTTTCAAAGAAAGACATTGAGTGCCATTATTGCCATGAGAAAGTGCACATGAAGCGAGAATGCCGAAAGCTCAAGAACAAGGAGAAAAGGCGTGACAAAAGTGTGGATAAGAAGCAAGAAGACACAAGCAGTTACTACCGATGATCTCATGGTGTTTGTGAAGATGATTGTATCAATTTTGTGGGCCAAGAGAGCAATTGGGTGATTGATTCCGGTGCTTCTTTTCATGTGACTTCTCGAGTTGATTTCTTCACTACCTACACCAAAGGAGATTATGGTTCTGTTCGAATGGGTAATGAAGGTTTGTCCAAGATTATTGGCATGGGTGATGTTTGCTTGGAAACAAATTTGGGCTGCAAGTTGTTGCTTAAAGATGTGAGGCATGTTCCCGACATTCGCCTCAATTTGATCTCTACTGGGAAGCTAGATGATGAAGGCTTCAACAACAAATTTGTGGTGATGGAATATGGAAGCTCACAAAGGGTTCTTTGGTGGTGGCCAAGTGCAAGAAGACTCATACACTTTATTCGATGCAAGAAAAATTTGTAAAGGTGTTGTCAATGCACTTGAAGATGATACTTCTACTGAATTGTGGCACAAGCGACTTGGCACATGAGTGAAAAGGGCTACAAGTTTGTTCAAGAAAGAGCTTCTACCCGGTTTGAAAGGTACACATCTTAAAACTTGTGTTCATTGTTTGGCGGGTAAACAACATAGAGTTTCTTTTCATAAAAATGTTGCTTCTAGAAAAGAAAATGTTTTGGAGTTGATTCATTCGGATGTTTGTGGTCCTTTGAAAGTTAGAACACATGGTGGTGCACTTTATTTTGTTACTTTCATTGATGATTATTCAAGGAAAGTTTGGGCTTTTCTACTAAAAACTAAAGATCAAGTTCTAGAAGTATTTAAGCATTTTAGGCCAGGGGTTGAAAGAGAAACAGGGCAGAAATTGAAGTGCATCCGATCAGACAATGGTGGTGAATACATTGGGCCATTTGATGAGTATTGTCGCAGCCAAGGTATTCGGCATCAAAAGACAGTTAAGAAGACTCCTCAACAAAATGGAGTTGCCGAGAGGATGAACCGCACCATTGTGGAAAGAACAAGGTGTTTGCTTTCACAAGCTAAATTGCCAAGATCCTTTTGGGGTGAGGCATTGAAGACAGCGGTTGACGTGATCAATTTGTCTCCTTCCTATCCTTTGAATGGTGATGTTCCTGAAAGAGTTTGGACCGGTAAAGATGTGTCTTATAAGCACTTGAGAGTGTTTGGTTGCCGAGCTTTTGTTCACATTCCAAAGGATGAGAGGTCCAAGCTTGATAGTAAGTCAAGACAATGTATTTTTCTTGGCTATGGGTGTGATGAATTTGGGTATAGATTGTGGGATCCGGTCGACAAGAAAATCATTCGAAGCCGTGATGTTGTGTTTCTTGAAGACCAAACAATTAAAGACTTTGGCAAAGGTGATCAACCGGAGCCAAAAACTAGTGATCTCATTGACATGGATCCATCTCCTTATCTTCAGTTGATGATGAAAATGGGGGAGATGTGCAGCCACCTATTGAAGATGTGGAAGATGATGCTAATCCTAATGAAGTTGAGTCAGAAATTGAGGAAGAGCATCCAACTCAAGAACCGCCACCACAACTTGAGTTGAGGAAATCTACAAGGGACCGACAACCTTCAAGAAAGTATCATTCCAATGAATTTGTGTTGATTTCCGATCAAGGGGAGCCTGAGAGCTACCAAGAAGCAATTGAGCATGCAAAGAAAAGTGATTGGAAAAAGGCCATGGACGAGGAGATGAATTCCTTGCTTGAAAACCAGACTTATGATTTAGTGAAGTTGCCTAAAGGGAGGAAAATTCTGAAAAATAAGTGGGTTTTCAAATTGAAGAATGATGGCAAGAATCTGAGGTACAAGGCACGTCTTGTTGTGAAAGGCTTTGGGCAAAAGAAAGGTATTGACTTTGACGAGATTTTCTCACCGGTTGTAAAGATGTCTTCTATTCGGGTTGTACTTGGCATGGCTGCAAGTATGAACCTTGAAGTTGAGCAACTTGATGTGAAGACCACATTTCTTCATGGTGATCTTGAAGAAGAAATTTACACGAAGCAATCGGAAGGTTTTGTGGAAAAAGGGAAAGAGAAATTTGTTTGCAAATTGAAGAAAAGTTTGTATGGTCTCAAACAAGCCCCGCGGCAATGGTACAAAAAATTTGACTCTTTCATGATGAATAATGGTTTTTCTAAAACCACTTCGGACCATTGTGTGTTTGTGAAAAATTTTCTGGATGGTAAATTTATTATTCTTTTGCTTTATGTTGATGACATGTTAATTGTGGGTCAAGATTCTACCATGATTGACAAGTTGAAGTTAGAGTTGAGTAAATCTTTTGCTATGAAAGATTTGGGACAGGCAAAACAAATTCTTGGTATGAAAATTGTTCGTGATCGCAAAGAGGGGCTGATTTGGTTATCTCAAGAAAGCTACATTGAGAAAGTTCTTGAGAGGTTCAACATGAATAAAGCAAAGCCGGTTGGTTGTCCACTTGCGGGTCACTTCAAGCTTAGTTCGAATCAATGTCCTACAAGCGAGAAAGCCAAAGAAGAGATGTTGAAAGTTCCTTATGCTTCAGCAGTTGGTTCTTTGATGTACGCCATGGTTTGTACAAGGCCGGATATTGCTCACGCAGTTGGTGTGGTGAGTCGTTTTCTCTCTAATCCAGGTAAAGAACATTGGGTAGCGGTTAAATGGATTCTAAGGTATCTTTGAGGGACTTCGAAGGTGTGTTTGTGTTTTGGGGATGGTAAGCCGATGCTTGATGGGTTCACAGATTCTGACATGGCCGGTGATATTGATTCTAGGAAATCTACTTCGGGGTATTTGATGACTTTTGCAAGGGGAGCTGTGGCATGGCAATCTAAATTACAAAAATGTGTTGCTCTCTCAACTACCGAAGCTGAATTTATTGCATTACAGAAGCTTGCAAAGAAGAGTTATGGTTGAAGAAATTTTTGCAAGAGTTGGGTTTTGAAGCAAGAAAAGTATGTGCTTTATTGTGATAGTCAAAGTGCTATTCACTTGAGCAAAAATTCTACTTTTCATTCGAGATCGAAACACATTGATGTGAGATACCATTGGATTCGTGATGTGTTAGATTCAAAATTGTTACAACTCAAAAAGGTTCACACATATGATAATATTTCAGATTTTGTCGAGGGACAAACATTTAAAGTGTCGAATTTTGGCGGGTATGGTTGATATCTCCACCTAAGTCGGTAAGGGGAGAATTGTTGGGTATACCTCCTTATTGGAGTGTGGGACCCAATTGGTTTTGGAAAAAGAGTTTAATTTGGTTTAGTATTAATTATAATATATTTTTATATATTATATTTAATTTGTGGAGACCCAATCCAATTTGGAAACAACTAAGGTTTGATAATAAACCCTAGATTCACAATATTTTAGGATTGTTTTTGCTCATCCCGAAGTGAAGAGAGCGGCTGCTACACATACTCCACTTTGGTGAAATCAATTATTTGGGTGTGTGAACAGTGGAATTAATTTGGGTGGTTCTTTGCTTCGTCTTCAGTGTTGATTTGATTCGTTATTTTGGATCTTCTACAACTTTGGTTTTGAAGATTTTTGTTCATCTATTTGGTGAGGTCTTTCCTCTTGTTTATTTGTGATTATTTGGAATTCACCTAAGGGTGGTTTTGTGAGACCATTAGTGTCTCGTTTGTAATCGTTTGGAACTTATTTGGTTGATAGTGGAATCGGATTTCGATCCCGTGGACGTACCTCACATTGAGGGAACCACGTAAAAATTCTTGTGTTGCTTCTGATTTAATTTTTCCGCATTAGTTTTTATTCCCATTGATTGATTTACTTGTGGGGAATCACATATTTTCCCTAACACAATTCTTCTCATCCTCCTGTGTAGGAAGATGGATGAGAAGAAAGAATTTGTTGATTTATCTTCCATGATGCTCTTTGAGGCCACAGGTGATTCAGAGGCCATTTCTGAGCTAAATATAGCTGCAGTGGATGTAGAGCTGATGGGTGCAGCGGAAGATAATGCACTCTCATGCAACTGTGATGACTTGATGAACTGTGAGCTTGGCAAGTTTGATGGCCTAGGGCATACCCATGTTGAAGTTTATTGTGTTGTTGATCATGGTAATGAAGATGAGGAAGATATTAATCAAGATTGGACTGATGGTGGTGATGATGAAGTGGTGATGAGCAGCACTGCAAAAGCAAGGGAACACAAGAAATTGAGGGTTTGTGTTGATTCCGCCATGGAATTGATAAATGAAGTGGTGATGAGCATCCTATTTCCAGCTGCTTTATTCTTAATTTTTTCAATTGTGAATATATGACTTTGTAAGTTATATGTTCTTGAAGATGTTTTTTATCTGATTTTGCTGTTGTTTTGTTGCTATTTTTGGGGTGTTTTTGCTAGTATTTTTGCTGCTATTTTGTGCTGTATTTTCTCTACATTGCTAATTATATATATATATATATATATATAAGGCATATAATTAAAGTGAAAACCATATAATTAAAAGGCATATAGAATTAAAATGATAACCATATAATTAAAAGGCATATAGAATTATAAAATTACACATAAATTAAAAACATATACTGATTACATTCAAAACTAATAGCATACTGCATAAAATGAAACTTCAAATTCAAAACTTTTACAACTCGCTGTGTAATTGCCACAAGTGTTCGACAAGGTCCGATTGGAGATGAGAATGTGTTTGCCTGTCTCTAATGTTATGATGACATTGAATGAATTCTATAAGTTCAGTAGTTCTCTCCTCTAACACTATTATATGGGGACTGTCATCGATTTGATCATAATTGAAGTCTTTTACTCCATTGTTATCCCGCTCATCCTCAATGATCATATTATGTAGAATTATGCACGCCTTCATAATATATTTAAGCATTTTAGTATTCCAAAAACGTGCGGTCGACGCACAATTGCAAATCGTGCTTGAAGCACTCCAAATGCACGTTCTACATCTTTTCGTGTCGCCTCTTGAGCTGCAGCAAAAAGTTTTTTCTTATTTCCTTGAGGAGAAGGAATTGTTTTCACAAATGTTGACCATTGTGGATATATACCATGCGAGATAGTATCCCATTGTATATTCATTACCATTGATGGTGTAATTGACTGCAGGAGCACGCCCTTGAGCAAGTTCGGTAAATACAAAAGACCTTTCTAGCACGTTGATATCATTATGAGACCCAGGTAATCCAAAAAATGCATGCCAAATCCAAAGATCATATGATGCAACAGCTTCGAAAATAATTGTTGGTTCATGAATGTGACCAGTATACATACCTTTCAACGCAGTCGGACAATTTTTTCATTTCCAATGCATACAATCAGTGCTCCCCAGCATTCCAGGAAATCCACGACTTTCACTAACCGCTAGTAGTTTAGCGATGTCATTGCTGTTTGGTGACCTCAAATACTCATTAGAAAAAATATCAACAACTGCTTTAACAAAATATTTTAAGCTTTCTATTGCAGTGCTTTCTCTAATTCTCACATATCCATCCATAAAATCAGCGGCTACTCCATAAGCAAGCATCCTAAGTGCAACAGTTATCTTCTGAAGAGAAGACAAACCAAGCTTTCTAGCACAATTTCTTTTTTGGAAAAAGTATGGATCATGCGCTTTTACTGCAGCTTGAATTCGAAGAAAAAGTGAACGCTTCATCCGAAACCTCCTTCGAAATAGCTCAAGAGCACATACAAGCGATTCAACAAAATAGTCGAGAAAAAGCCTTTCATGACCTTGAATATGATCACGATGAATGACTTTACGACCTCGAACAGAACCACGACGTGAGCTTGATCCTATCTCACTATCTAAGTAGTTCTTCATCCATAGTAATAGCTCTGAGCATCTCCAAATCATCATCAGATTCAGAGAAGTCAGAGTCATTTACAAGTATATCATAAAGAGAATTGGAAGCCATAGAGAGAGATATGGAAGTTTGGATGAAGTAGAAAATTGAGTTGAGGGTAAGATCAAATGATAGGGAATGTCTTATTTATAATGGAAAAGTATAAAAATATGACCGTTGCAAAAATATGACCATTGTAAAAATTTGAAAAAATATGACCGTTGTAAAAATATGACCGTTACAAAAATATGACCGTTGAAAAAATATGACCATTTGAAAAATACGATAGTAGAAAAATGTAACTTTCACAAAAATATAATTATATTTAGAAGAATGAAAAAAATAATAATTTGAAAGAAGTTAGTTTTTTTTTTTTAGATTGGAAAGAAGGTAGTTAAAGTATAAGAATATTTTAATAGAAGATAGCTAAAGTAGATAGCCTTGTTGGAGTGTATATTAAAAAAATGACTAGCTAAAATAGTAAAGTGAAATTTTGAATACTATTTTAACTATCCTTGCTGGAGATGCTCTAAGGTCTACATCACAGTATTAGAGCATATATATACACCTCCATATGCTAGGACTTTACCACACTTCATTCCCGCACACATTAATCCTATACTCTTTGTTGATGTAATTTTTTTATTTTTTTTTTGGTTATGTTTGATTGTTCAACTGATTTGGTCACCCTAGTCTGCTAATATAGCGCACAAATATAGCAGGGGAAGACAACTGTTTGTAATTTCCACACACTCGTACACTTTAATTTATTTTCTTCTTTTATTTTGGTTTACTAAATTTTATATTGTGATAACTGACAATCAATTTGGTATTTTCTCTAGTTCACATAGATTGAAAGCATGTAATGTTCCTTTTGAATAAACCAAATCTCTTAAGATGTAGGATCCTAGAAACAATCACAATTTTCATTCTAATGGTTTTTTAAATAATCTTTTTGCAATAATATGACCTTAAAATTGTAAATTCAAAAGTATTGCTAACTTTAATTTGTAATGTGTCCTCTAAAGGTTTGAAAGGAACTCAGATTTAGTCGAGATGACAGTTTAATTGGATGCTTCATGGGTTAATTAATTGATATGGACATAAACAATGTATTTTGGAAACTTGATGTAGGTTAAGTTATGTATGGATGAAAATATTCTGTTATTCCTATCCCTGGTCCTTCTGCTTTTGTTGTTGCACTTTCTGCCTCAGGGTTGGCTACTGACGAGTTTACATTTGGTAAGTTGCTCATGAATTCGACACCCTTAGTGTTGGCAACAATTTGGTGATAGTGGTAGGCTAGTAGCTAATAACATATGTATTGTTGGTTGTCTGTAGTTGGATTTCTGCCCAAACATGTCGGATCAAAAAAGGAGAGGTTGAATGTATCTGCAAAGGAAGTAGCAACACAGATATTCTATGTTCCTCCTCATAAGCTTCATCAATTTATTGAAGAGGCTTCTTGTATTTTTGGTGACTATAGGTAAATATTTGAGGAAGATCTTTATCATATCTTAGGATAATAATAGGAGTTTTCATGTCTTTGGGTATGTGCCACATCAACAAAAACAAAAAGAATCTTAATCTGTGTTTCCTTTCGTATGATTTTTTGAGATAGTCGTAGACCTTTTTTTTTCTTCTGTGTATATAAGTTTTAAAGAGTATAGCAAAATACATATTCATCATATCTTTGATACATATAGTGTATCATAGAACAAGCAAATAGCAGTTCTTTTGATTAAATGTATACTGAGAATATTTATCAGCCAAATACATTTTCTTTAAAATCTTTTTGTTGACTTGCATACACTTTGAAAAATAGTAGAGGGACTAGAAAATTCTTTTTAATATAAAAAATTTATGTTACAGTATCTCTGATATGATTTGAGTTTCATTTTAAAATGTTTTCATTGTGTATTTATGTCTTGGATGACTACTAAATTAGTTACATAAAAAATGAGGATGTGTGTGAACTTATCATGTCAGCTTGTTAAGCATATGCCATGGTCTTGCCCTTTCTTGTTCTTAATTTAGTAAGAGATGGACATGTCTAGGTCCAGTCCAGTTTGTTTCAGAGGGCAAGCTTCTTTTTTCTTTGAACATTGGCATTACAATGTTATGTTCTATGTGTTCTTTAGGCATTTTGTTTTGTTCTTGTAGTTCTAAGAGATCACAACTCTGTGCAACACATGAAGGATTGCTGAGAAGTAATCATCATTTTCTTAGATCAAGCAACACTAAAGTATAGTGAATTTAATTTTGAGAACTATTTCAAGCAAACTATATCTATTCAGAGATATCACTTGATAAGGATTGGAGAGCTTATTAGTTGACCCTTTGCTTTGGTCCTTCATTTACTTTGATGTATTTTCATCTTTTAAATACCTTGATTAATGAATGTTCTCTATATTCCAGGTACAGTTGGAAAAATGACATTGGAAACTGTTGGTATTGGGACAAATGTTTGCATGAAAGAATTAGATATTCAACCAAATTAAATGAAGTTTGTATATGTTGGGGTTGTGCACACAAATCCATTCACCATTTAATGTCTATAAGCTCTATCAAGAGCTAGATTCTCCATTGTTTTATAGGCCCTTGCTTAGTTCCTCATCAATTCAAGCCACATTCTTCTTGACCTTCTTGACATCTTTGTGTTGCCTTGTGTTAAAGTTAAATCACTTATTACATCAAAATAAGAAGGAATAAAAGTCAATCCTAATAAGTTTTCACTATAATGCAGTCGCAGTCATACTCACTCGAGAACCATATAAATGTGTAGTCATAGATTCCCCAGGGGCACCACACTGGGGCGGGAGGTGAGGAAGGCGGGAGGTGGGAGGAAGGGACTCCTAATAAATAAATTTTGGTTTATAAATTTATAAATTTACTTTTATGGTTAGTGCAAGATTTTGGCTCCTATGTTTTCTATAAATTCCTATCATTTCTTCTCCATTTAACCAAAAGATGCACGCTGCCTCAGGATTGGTTATGACCGTTGTTTTGATGTGTTGCAGACAATGTGCCATAGCTCGAGAGAGATGACAAAAATACATGAAGAGGGGGTTTGTATTTAAGTTATTTGCTATAGTTTCTCTCTTCTTTGATAATTGTTGTTGGTTGCACATGGTTTTTCTAGAAATTCACTATGTTGCTAGTTATATACCCTGCAAATCTGGGATGCATTTATAGAAGTCAGTGGTTTCTCCCAATTGACACCCTTCAAAATATTTTGTCCCATCTTTTACTTGACTATAATACTACAATGATAGTCTTTTAATGACTTGGACACGTTAGTATGTTTGTGACAATCATGGTATGTAAGTGGATAAACATATTTTCACTGCTGGTCATGTCAGCATGTCTGCGGGTGTTGTTCTCTTTTGATTTACTAATATAGATCATGCCTTTATAGTTTTGGTGTGGAACTTTGGAAGAAGCCAAAGAAGCATTCTTGACTCGCCAACCAAAAGGAGAAATCACATTCTTGATTGAAGGAAAGGCAAATTGTGTGGTGGAAGCTCCATCCAAGTCTCAGCTTGAGAATGAACTGAGAGAGTTGATCTCTGGAGGGCAATGTCTTTCTTCGGTATTGGATTTTTTCTGTTTGCAGTGTATATTTAAATCTGTGAAGAGTTGAAACTAATGGTTGCATTTGCAGGGTCACTTGCTGGCATCCTTCCCACTATATATATCATTTCACAAGAATATGAAGGAAATTGATATAGTGATGCTCATTTTGGACTTTTATTGCTCATTAGGAACTTATAGTAACTACTAGTGTATAAGTGCTTCTATGAGTTTGCAAAGGGGTATTGTTTGTGAAACCAAAATGTTACTTAATCTTATCTGTTCTATGAGTGGGAACAGATTAGACTAGGTAAAGTTCAAACTTATGGCATAGTTGGAGGGGCTGATTAAATCTAAGGAGAAAGGAATGTGCAATGTGGTATCATGCTTGCCATATAAAACTTCCCCTTCATTTTTCACTACTTCCATGTCACACATCACTTCAGAAGCACTTATTTATATCGATCCTAGTCTTATTCTATGGAAATGTCCTATGTTACATGGACTCGGCTACAAGTACAAGGGGTGTATGTGTGTGTGTCTAAGTATTAGACCTTTGTAAATCTAAATCTAAGGATATAGGGATATGTATCCAAAAGAGGGATATGTATCCAAAAGTTGGATATGAGAATGAGGACTCGTCATGGACACATATATTGCATATTGTATAATATTCTTGAATAAGATGTGGTAAATTATGTAAAAATGTACTTGAAATTAAATAGAATTTAGAGAAAATACAGAATTTTCATCTCTTATCTATGTTAGAGCTACAAATGTTTCTTTACTAGCTAATGTGAAATTCTTATTCTTCAAATATCGTAAAAAGTTTGAGGATTTGGGAGACCATGTCCTACACCCTTATCTTTGTCATATCCGGTAGACACGGATACTTTAGAAGAAGTAGAAGAGTCCATGTAACAGGGAATGTCCTTTGCAATCTTTCTTTTCTTGTAGACAATAATAGATAAAAGATATTGGAAATGGTCACTTTTAAGTCTTAGCCGCCAAGTTTTATCAGTCTCATTCCTACATTTAATTTTGCTAAATTTATACGCCACAGATTCTTATTCTGCCAAAGCTTTAGATCCTATTTTCTAACTTTAAAATGACTTATTTGTTTTCTCAAACTTAAATCATGTTGCTAACCATTTAACGAACATCATAGGAATTCTCTTGGGTATGCTTAGTAAGTTAGCCAATTCAAAAAATAAGGTGTTTAGTACCAATTTTTTGATGATGTAAAGCCTATTTGCTATATTTATTTGGTATGTCGGAGGTGAGATTGTATGCTTTGGCCAATGGTCTATATTAAATCTTCAAGCTAATCCTGTTTTATTCTTCACTGGTTTGTGAGGAATATATGAAGTGATTGATTTCATGGAGTGCATTGTCAGTGTGATAATTGCATTGTTGGCTTGAAGTGAAACTTCTCTTTTTGGATGTTAGAGAAAAGCATTGGCTACAATTTGTTTGATTTTTAAAAATAAGATTCCTGTCTGAATGATGATTGATCTGATAGTAGTATGGGAAATTTGACCCAATGAGCAGTTATTTTGTTGTGGGCTAGCCTTTCATAAGTACATTGTCTTCTACATTAATATTATTTTTGAGCCAATAACTTTTATGATTACATGCATCTAGGCAGTCAAGTTGGTTGCTAGAGGATATTCCATGCGAAGAAAAGAGATATATTCACTTGCACTAAGGAAATTTGGGAAGCAGGTTGACAAGGAGAACTGATGCAGATTATATGGTAATTCTCACTGCTTTTATGACTTCTTTTTTCTTGTCATTAAAGATTTCAAAGTTCATCTCTCTACAATTTTTGCTGGCACTTGATCTTTTTGGTTGTTGCTGGCAACTGCTGCACGCAAATCCCTTTCTCTTTTCTTGTCTTCCACATTGCCCTTTGTTTTTGGGTAATGCATGGCCATATGGGTGTTTAAGGTGAAAATAATGCAAAAATAGTTAAAATTCCGATGCACTTTCCATGTATTCTTAAACATTTTTACACATTTCTATACACTTTTTATACATTTTCTACGCTTTTTACACATACATTATGACTGATGACCACCCATTGGTTGGTCATTAGCATATCTCTTGTTTCTTTATATATGTCAAAGGGCTCTCCTTTTTATATTATATTCTTTTGCTCTCCATCTTTGTTATATTGTATTCTCTCTCCTTTTACTCTTATATGTTTCAATTTTTGCTTTCATCTGTTTTCAGGTTCTGCTTGTGTACATAGGGTTGAATTAGTCACATGCTAAACTGCATTCCATAGTTACCTGCAGAACTTTTTGCTATCCCCTGACAATTTTATTATTAGCTTTGGTCTATGAAGCACCGACACACTATCATCTCATGTATTATTGTCCCAGATGTCTGAGACACATACTTTCGAACATGTCACCGACTTGTGTTTGAGAAGAGAAAAATAGTATCCAATTTTTTTCTTTTTTATTTTTTTAAATTATGGACATGTGATGGACAAGACCAGACACATTGCTGGACACTTGCTTTTATTTATTTATTTTTTCCCTCTAAAAGAAAGAAATTTATTGAAAGAAACTAACCATGGATAAAACAAACTCTTGTTGCAATTGATGCCAGTGTTATTGGAACCCTAGATCGAAGGCTTTAACAACCACAATTAAAACCATTGTTGAAGCCCTAGATAGAAGCACCCATCATGATTGAAGCCCTCACCGAAGCCCCCATTGCGATCGTTGCCCTAGAATGACCACACCTAATTGTGATTGAAGCCCTTGCAAAAGCCCTCATCAGAATTGATTTCCTAGACTGATGACACCTCATCAAGACCCAAGCCCTCAGTGGAGGGGAGGCTATAGTTGCTCGAGTTGAGCTTGCAGAGACACATCTAGAGACAAAATGTACAAATCGTAGTAGATGAGTTGTGAAAGGGAGAAGTCAAAGCGATCGTTTTGAATATTTTTTTTTATGTTGTAGACTCATGTGCCTTGTTGGCTTTCTTAATGTAGTAGATCCTCGACCTGGCCAATTTTTGGCCACATGTTAGAGAATAAAAATTCAATTGTATAATGGTTATTTTAGACAAAAATTATTTATTGAAAAAAGTGATTTTTATTTAATTTATATATAAAATTATATGCATATATAAAATAAAATTTTAATATATTATTTGACGTGTTGTCCTACTTTTGGAAAAGTGCTCTACATGTTCTAGTCCTACTTCTGGAAAAATGTCGTATCTGATTGTCTGTGTCGTGTTCGTGTCCCGTACCCATATTTTTTCTTAGGCTTTGATTTGTGACTCCTGGCAGTACTATGGTCAATAATTTGGATGGTCTAATGTTAGATTAGTTCTAGTTGATGCAATTTTTGGTGATGTTTTGTGCTATAACACGTTTCATGTTTCTTCAATATAATTGTTAGTCTTCCATTCATCAATGACACATATTAGATCTATTTAGATGACACAGGTTGATGTCAAAAATAAATTTTACTTTTTTAGTGTTCACCTATAGGGGTCTTGAGAAACAACATAGTGCAATAGTGCCAAAATTCCCCCATAATAAACATGGATTATATTAAGGAAGACGGAGAGAAACTCCAAGGATCATTTGTAATAGTTTATCTTCCTACATTAAACACTTGCTTGTAGAAATCATTTTGTTCTGGTTTTTTATCATTCACAATTTTATTTATTTTTTTTAAATTGTGAATTCATGATATATTTAGGTTAAATTGGAGGGAGACATTGACCAAGGTGTGGAATATTACAAGAAGGCTCTGTATTATAATTGGCACTATGCTGATGCCATGTATAATCTAGGCGTTGCATATGGGGAAATGCTGAAGTTTGACATGGTAAATTTGTAGGAAATAAAACTTTTGTGTCTCTCTATCTCTTTGCTTTTCATGTCTTTCATTCTGAAGCAAACTTCACATGAATGAAACTGATCTCCTCAAACATTATTCTCTACTAGAAAGTACATTATCTTTATTTTATTTTTTTCCTTTTTGCAATCATCGTTCATTTTCTTCCTTTCTATTAGTTGCTTTAATGAGAAATTTGATGCATTTCAAATCTAGAACTTGAGAATATTTATTTAATATCTGTGCAGGCAATTGTGTTTTATGAACTTGCTTTCCACTTCAATCCTCATTGTGCAGAGGCATGCAACAATTTAGGAGTGATATACAAAGACCGTGACAACCTTGATAAAGCTGTGGAGTGTTATCAGGCAAAATTATGATGCTTATGTGCAAATTTTAAGTCTCAAATCATCGTGCGCTTGATATTATAAAAATTATTTATTCTTCTGCAGTTGGCTTTATCCATCAAACCAAATTGCTCACAGTCCTTAAACAATCTTGGTTTCGTCTACACTGTCCAGGTTCAGTACCTATACCTGTTCAAAAAAATCTTTTTTTTGGAAAGGACAATATGCAGCCGCTGATCGATTTTACGTTTTATTTTTTTTTACAGGGTAAAATGGATGCTGCTGCAAGCATGATTGAGAAAGCTATTGTTGCAAACCCTACATATGCAGAAGCATATAATAACTTAGGTCTCTTTGTTTCTCTCTCTCACCCTGTGGTCATCATGTTTTCGGCAGGCTGTTACTGTTGGAAATGGTTATAAAATTCTGGGTAAAACCAGAATTTTTTCCTAAGTTTGGTCTAATTTTTAGGTGGGCCCCGTGCATCGATTTACACGGGCCAAAGTGGTAACGCGTTCTATGCCGCGTTGTGATTCACGTGGTATATTTGGTTGCTCAAAACCATTACGAGTGAATGGAAATTGAAGCCAAAGTATGCTCCATGGAAATGGAGTTTTGGTGGAAATTCCTTAAAGGTTTGAATAAGGCTTGTCCCACATTGATTTGGTGGGAGGTTTTGAAAGGGTTTATAAGGCATGGGTTTGGTACTTGGGGTGTGCCCCAAGGGGTACCCAAGTGTTTTAGAGGAAGAGGTTATGGGCAAAATGGGCTAGACCCATTGGACCCAAAAATCACCACACGCGCACCGCCGTCCATCCGGTTAGGCGGGCTGGGCTTGGGCGCGGGTGCGTGGTGTGAGGTTGGGCTTGTTCGGCCCAATACTAATCTTTTTGGGCCAAAAACATTTGAATTTAATTTTATTTTTGGTAAAATAAAATCCAGAATTCAAATTAAACTGGTTTGGATTTTCTGTACATCCAAACAGGGCCCTTCCCGTTTTCAAACAGAAATAAACTAGTTTGATATTATTGCACACCCAAACAGGGCCCTTCCCGTTTTTGTATCTGTTTAAATTTAAACCCAACAGATTCAAATTTGTTTGAATTTAAAGCCAACAGGTATCATACCTGTTCAATTCAAAACCAAGAGCCACCTTTACATCTATAAATAGACTAGCCTCCCATTTGGATTTCACTCCAATTTTCGTACTCCATCCTCTGCTATAAATCTCTCTGCATTTTGTTGCATTTTATTTCTGAAAGAAAAAATGTAAACACTTAGTGTGTCGTAAGGCAAACAATTTGTAGTTGCTATTGTTTGTAGAAGATCATTTCATCCTGGGAGATAGACGTCCAAATTCTGAAAGCCACCGTGGAGAGGACGAATCTGTCTTTAAGGACACAATGTCAAACACCTGGACTTGATCAGATTATAATTCGAAGAAATTAAATCAAATAAGTTATTTAATTAATTCTTTGTGTTATTGTTATTTATTTAAATCATATTTTAATTTTGTTTTTGTAACAAAATAAAATCTGTTTTTATTATTCTGTTTTATTTTATTTATTATTTCGAGTTTGATTTTTGTAATCAAACAAATTCTCTCATTTTCTTTATTTCTTTAAATTCTAATTGTTGTTTTGTACACAATAGAATTAAAATCTTTTAAATACAGTGAAGATTGTCCAACAATCTTAAGACAGAATCCTTTTGATATCTTCATTGTATTTAATTTTCTGTGTTTCCAAAGTAATATTCTGGTTGGAAAAACAAATAGTGGTTTATGCTATTTGACAGATAGTAGTAATATACTGTCTCTTTTCTTTGACAACTAGTAGTAATATACTGTGTCATTAACAATTGCAGAATATTATTTGGTGTTACAGAAAATTATTTTGTATTTTATTTTCTAATTTAGTAACAAGGAAAATAAATTATTTTTTGTTATCATTTATTTCTGGTTTTAGTAACTAGAATTTATTTTCTGGTTTTAGCAAATAGAATTTATTTTCTGGTTTTGGTAACTAGAAAATTATTTGTGTTTTTCTAATTTTTGTAATCAGATATTATTCGGCATTTTATTTTTCTAGTTTAATAACAAGGAAAATAAATTATATTATTTTCTAGTTTTAGTAACAAGAAAAATAAAATTATTTTGTATTATAATTTATTTTGTGGTTTTAGTAACTAGAAAATTAATTTTGTTAATCAATCATGTAATTTTGTGTTTCGGTTACAATCTGTAAATATTGTATGTGACTTATGGTTTCATTTGGGAGATCACTTAATTTTTGAACCCTTTGTGAAAATGTGTTAATTCTTTTGACTTTTTCATAGTTTCTGCACATGAGTCGAAAAAATATATATATTCACAAGAACATTTGAATGCATATTTAATTAGTTTATTTATGTACAAATCAAACTGATTAAATGAAATATGTTTTGTCATTTTGGAGTTTAAAATTCAAAACGCATTGAATTTTATTTATGAGTTGAGAATCTTTTTATTTCATGATGCAAGTTTGGGATCATGCATGATTAATTTATTTTGTTAATTCATTATTTTTAGTGATGCGTTTGATATGCATGTATGATATCAACTCAAGTTATTTCTTAACAACAATTTCATGTGATTTGGAATGTTAAATTGATATGTTGATTAATTTGAGTTTTTCCAATCAATTTTGAATGGGTTTTAAACACCAGAGAAATTTAAACATGAAGATGTAGTAGTTTAGTTCCATTTAATTGGAAGTAATTTTGAAAAATGTTTTATGTGGATTATTATTTGTTGAATATGTGACATAAAATGTTGTCAATTATTATTTACTTGCGTAGTAGAATTTGTTAAACCATAAACCATTTTATTTATATGGAGTGTATCTCTTTGCATTAGATGAGATATTTTAATCTTCTGTTCAAAATATTTTTATGACAGTGTTACTTATTCGTAAATGAGTTGCAAGAATTTATGCAATCAAATAAGATTTTTGATTTGTTCGTTTCTTAGGCAAAATTTTTATGAGGATATGATTTTGTCAAAACATTAATTCTGATTTGTATAGTCATAATTATTGTGGATTTTTCATTTGAAATTTATGAATCATGATTTGAAATTTATGAATCAAGCACATCATAGACAACAAGTGATGAATGTTATTTTGTTTTTAATCAAAAGTGATAGGGATGGTGAATATGATGCACCATTAAATGAATTTTGTGCACAACATGGCATTTCACCAAACTACAGCCCCTTATTCTCCACAGCAAAATGGAATTGCTGAAAGGAAGAATAGAACCCTAAAGGAAATGATGAATGTCATGTTACTAAGTTCAGGTTTACCACAGAACTTGTGGGGGGAAGCAATATTGTCTGCTAATTATGTTCTTAACAGAATACCCCACAAGAAAACCAACAGCACTCCTTATGAATTATGGAAAAGGTCGACCGCCTTCCTACAAATACTTTAAAGTGTGGGGGTATTTGGCAAAAGTTAAAGTTTCTGTTCCTAAAAGACTAAGATTGGACCAAAAATAGTAGATTGTGTGTTTATTGGTTATGCTCAGAATAGTAGTGCATATCTGTTTCTGACTTATAAATCAGAAATACCTGATATACATGTGAACACTATTATAGAGTCAAGGAATGCTGTATTTTTTGAACATGTCTTTCCTTACAAGAAAGGACAGGAAATAAGTTCACAGAAAAGAACTTATGATTGTATACAAAGTCAATAGACTACTGACAATCAAACACAAGAGACTAGTAATGGTCTCAACCAACAGGATTTAACTAATGATGAACTAAGAAGAAGTAAGAGAGCGAGAACATCAAAATCCTTTGGTCCAGATTTTCTAAACATACTTCTTAGAAAATGAACCTCAAAGCTTTAAGGCAGCAATGACAGGTCCTGAAGCACCTTTGTGGAAAGAGGCGGTTTATAATGAAATTCAATCCATTATGCAAAATCATACTTGGGAATTGGTGGATCTTCCACCAAGTTCTAAACCTCTTGGATAAATGGATATTCAAGAGAAAAATGAAAGCAGATGGTTCAATTGACAAGTATAAAGCAAGACTTGTAGTTAAAGGTTACAGACAAAAAGAAGGTCTGGACTATTTTGACACATATTCCCCTGTGACAAGAATAACATCCATTCGCATGCTTATTGCTATAGCAGCGTTGTTTAATTTAGAAATACATCAAATGGATGTTAAAATAGCTTTCTTAAACGGTGATCTAAATGAAGAGATCTATATGGAGCAACCCGAAGGGTTTGTAGTGTCGGGGCAAGAAAAGAAAGTTTGTCGGCTTGTAAAATCCCTTTATGGATTAAAACAAGCACCTAAGCAATGGCATGAAAAATTTGATCATGCAATGCTTACTAATGGGTTTAAGATAAACGAATGTGACAAATGCGTCTATGTTAAAAACATTGACCAAGGATATGTCATAGTTTGTCTTTATGTGGATGACATGCTTATCATTGGAAGCAGTCAAAACATGATCAAATCAACTAAGCAAATGCTTAACAAAAGATTTGATATGAAAGATATGGGCGCAGATGTTATATTAGGAATGAAAATTACTAAAATCTGACGGATATGCATTATCTCAATCTCATTATATTGAGAAAATTCTTGATAAATTTATCAAGGATGATTTGAATTTAGCTAGAACACCTGTAGACATCAGTCTTTATTTATCGAAAAATAAAGGTGATGCAGTGTCTCAGTTAAAATACTCCCAAATCATTGGAAGCCTAATGTACCTAATGAATTGTACTCGTCCTGATATAGCTTATGCTATCAGTAAATTGAGTAGGTACACTAGTAACCCGGAGAAGACCATTGGAAAGCGATCATTCGGGTTCTTAGATATCTAAGATTCACCCGTGATCATGGTTTGAACTTTACTCGATATCCAGCAGTACTTGAAGGTTATTGTGATGCAAATTGGATATCGGATACTAAAGATTCAAAATCCACAAGTGGATATGTCTTCACTCTGGGAGGCGCTGCTGTTTGTTGGAAATCCACAAAACAAACATGCATCGCACGATCCACAATGGAATCCGAGTTCATTGCTTTAGACAAAGCAGGAGAAGAAGCAGAATGGCTTCGTCACTTCTTAGAAGACATTCCAATGTGGCCAAAACCTGTGCCAGCTATTTGCATTCATTGTGATAGTCAATCTGCAATAGGCAGGGCACAGAATCATATGTATAACGGTAAGTCACGACATATTCGTCGTCGACATAATACCGTAAGGCAATTGTTGTCAAACGGAATAATCTCAATAGATTATATAAAATCTAAAGAGAATATTGCGGATCCGTTAACAAAAGGTTTGACAAAAGAGCTAGTGTATAGTTCATCGAAGGGATGGGATTAAAGCCTATTACATAAGAGTCGTCATAATGGTAACCCTACTTATATGACTGGAGATCCCAAGAACTAAGTTCAAAGGGACAACTAAGTTATGTATGGCTCGCCAGAAATCACCAAGGGATTAAAATTCCTTACCCATTCCTATGGTGAGAGTGATATCTGCAACATATGTTGTCTGCAGGGGTATAAGGATAAGCTTTGCTTTTAATGATTACTTATATCTTGATTAAGGCATAAAATCAAGACGAGTATAAGAGATACTCACAATAAGAATCACCTATATGAGTGTCGAACTGGGGCCGGTTCTATGAGAATGAAGAGGCTACATTCTCTAGAAGCACTCATGAAAACCAGGAGCGTTCAAGGCCAAAATGAACACAACAGTGAGAACCACGATGTGTTAGAAGATATTTTGTGTGAAATCTATTGTCTTGGCTTACACAAACGGCTGAACAATTCAAGGCATCGCGTCCATTGGTTAGCCAGTAAGTCCGATAGGTTATCACTAGGGAAGGTTCAAGGCCGAAAGCTACCTATCCTGATGCAAGATATTTTCGACTTATACTCTTTCGATAAATCTGCATATTGTTGCATTTCCGTTGTCATCAAATTCCATTCATGTGGGGGATTGTTGGAAATGGTTATAAATTCTGGGTAAAACCAGAATTTTTCCTAAGTTTGGTCTATTTTTAGGTGGGCCCCGTGCATCGATTTACACGGGTCAAAGTGGTAACGCGTTCTATGCCGCGTTGTGATTCACGTGGTATATTTGGTTGCTCAAAACCATTACCGAGTGAATGGGAAATTGAAGCCAAAGTGTGCTCCATGGAAATGGAGTTTTGGTGGAAAATCCTTAAAGGTTTGAATAAGGCTTGTCCCACATTGATTTGGTGGGAAGTTTTGAATGGGTTTATAAGGCATGGGTTTGGTACTTGGGGTGTGCCCCAAGGGGTACCCAAGTGTTTTAGAGGGAGAGGTTATGGGCAAAATGGGCTAGACCCATTGGACCCAAAAATCACCACACACGCGCGCCCGCCGCCGTCCGTCGGTCGGGCTGGGCTTGGGCGTGGGTGCGTGGTGTGAGGTTGGGCTTGTTCGGCCCAATAATAATCTTTTTGGATCAAAAACATTTGAATTTAATTTTATTTTTGGTAAAATAAAATCCAGAATTCAAATTAAACTGGTTTGGATTTTCTGTACATCCAAACAGGGCCCTTCCCGTTTTCAAACAGAAATAAACTAGTTTGGTATTATTGCACACCCAAACAGGGCCCTTCCCGTTTTTGTATCTGTTTAAATTTAAACCCAACAGATTCAAATCTGTTTGAATTCAAAGCCAACAGGTATCATACCTGTTCAATTCAAAACCAAGAGCCACCTTTACATCTATAAATAGGACAGCCTCATTTGGATTTATTACTCTAATTTTCGTCTCCATCCTCTGCTATAAATCTCTCTGCATTTTCTGCATTTATTTCTGAAAGAATATAAACACTTAGTGTGTTCGTTAGGCAAACAATTTGTAGTGTGCTATTGTTTGTAGAGATCATTTTATCCTGGGAGATAGACGTCCAAATTCTGAAAGCACCGTGGAGAGGACGAATCTGTCTTAAGGACACAGTGTCAAACACTGGACTTGATCAGATTATATTCGAAGAAATTAATCAAGTAAGTTGTTTAATTATTTTTGTGTTATTGTTATTTATTTAAATCAGATTTTAATTTTGTTTTTGTAACAAAATAAAATCTGTTTTTATTATTTATTTTTTTTATTATTTGAGTTTGATTTTTGTAATCAAACAAATTCTCTCCTTTCTTTATTTCTTTAATTCTAATTGTTGTTTTGTACACAATAGAATTAAATCTTTTAAATACAGTGAAGATTATCCAACAGTTACTTCCTCTTTTTGTTAACATGGTAGTTATTGCTGCTCTTTTGGTTGTCATTGGTATTATTGGTGTTACTTGTCAGGGGGGGATAAAAAAAGATTGTATTTGTGAATGTTGCTTCTCTGGCAAAATTCAAGGTTACATAAATGTAGTTTTCATTTGATACTGAAGTTAATGGTTTTATTTTTTATTGGGATTGCATTTCACAAACTTGAATTGGCTCTTTTACGTTGTTTTCATTTTTGGCTGAAAGGGAATTTTTGTGACACTTCTTTTGCGTTTGTTGATTTTATGGGAGAGTTATCTTTGGTGGATAGATTATAGTTGGCTTTTTGTAGACCCCTAGTGTATGGATGGAGGATGTGCCCCTTTGTTGTCACTTTATTAATTTACCTCAAAAAGAAAGAAAAAACAAAAAAAACAAAAAAGAGATAAGAAGAAGAAGAAGAGAAAAAGAATGCTTGCTGACACTGCATTTGAAAAATCAATACTACATATTGTGTCTGTTGATTCTGTTTAGTGGTGATGTCTAGTATCCTAGGTTTTCCAGTCTTACACATTTTTATTATTTGGACACAAAAATAATGTTCTGTTTTGAAATTCTCTCTCTCTCTCTCTCTCTCTCTCTCTCAGTTTTATTATCGATTAGTTTCTTAAAATTCTTTTTGTATAGGGGTTCTTTATAGAGATGCTGGCAATATAACTCTGGCCATTGAATCTTATGAGCAATGCCTTAAACGAACATTTTTTCGTTTGTTCTTAGAGGTTTACCCCACATTTTTCTAGTTTTGATTAAATCATTTTTATGGGTTTCTAGTTCTAAATTTCTTATGCATTTTATATTTTTAATTTTTTCAGTCATCATAAATCTACAAAACCTACATTGCAGAACTAAAGGATGCAAGGATCCCATACAAAGATAGCCCAGAACTGTTGGGGCTTTTACTGGAATTTTCAAGTTCAATTCCTTCTTTACTTGATCATTGGAAGGTAAGAAGCTCTTTTTTTTTAGCTGTTGTATCAGCAACAATGTTCTTGTGGGCTATTGATGACCCTATCTAGTGCTGAAAAATGATAAATTTTGGAGCTTCCTCTATTGAGTGCAATTTGGTAATGCAAAATTAGTTACTAATTAAAGAATAAAATCCATTAAAGAGGGGGTCTAATTTTTAAGACAGAGAAACTTGACTTTGCACAAAATGATGAACATGCTAAATGGAATATGATTTAAATTATGATTTCAAGTGCCAAATTAACCATTACATTTTGAAATTCTACAAATTTGGATGCTGACAGTGTTTAGTAATACTAAAATGGCACTAAAACTATCAATGTTGTCAAACATGATGTTAATGTTATGTCAGGTCCTGCGATTTCGGATTTTATGTTGCACTTATATTTAACGTCCCTCTAGCTAGTGTTTTGATTGATTGCTTTTTGTTGCACAGCCAACATTTCTTGATATGTATGTTAAATCAATTCTGAATGCAAAAGAAAAGCCAGCAATGGGTCTCAGTGAAGCTTTCCTTCCACTGTTTACTTATTTGTCACATGAAGATTTTAAAAGTATTGTGGTCCCATTATCTGGTAAAAGTAAATTTGCATCACGAGCATCTATCCTTGTAAGTGTAGATTTACAAATTTGAACATACTAAATTCTAAATATAGAATTATTGTTTAACTATAATAATAGTGATTGCGTTGAAATTCAATTTTTGTTACCAAAAGAAAGAAAATATGGCTTCATCTTTATTGCTTCCACTCGGTAACGCACTACAATAGTGATTGCCTTGTTGCTTAGATGTTCTTCATCTTTAATTATGCTGGTCTGCTGCTACTCTGCCGGTCTGCTGCTGCTGCTGCCGGTGTGCTGCTGCAGAATTTTGCTGGGCTGCTGCTGCTGCAATGTTGCTGTGAAGCAGCTGCTACTAGATGCTAGTTTGCTGCAAATTTGGGTTGTTGTTAGTTTCATGATTTCATTTTGTTATCTGCTGTTTTTACTATGGGTTCACAATTTGGATGTACTTGAGTATTTTAGTAAGTTTACCCTTTTAGGTTTTATACAAGGCTTCCAAAAGCATATTTTTCAGCAGTGTTTTTTTGCCTACACATCAACTTTAGGTGACTTAATATCAATGTTATTAGTTTGTAATAGTAATGCCTGAGGGATGCCTCTTGTAAATATGTAAATTTTATAAAAAAAAAATATATACGATTTTCAATTTTTTTGGCGTTACAAATTTGTCATTGCCAAAAAGTAAAGCTTTCTCGACAAACTTGTCGGTAAATGTGTAGCCAAAAGTTTATTTTTGCCCACTCATATTGTGTTGCTAAAAGTGTATTTTTTGCCAATGCCAATTTGTCGTTGCCAAAACTAAAGCTTTATCGACAACCAAATCGTTGGCAAATGGCAACATTTACCGACGTAAATGTGTCGCTAAAAGTTACTTTTGCCCACTCATATTGTGTTGGTAGAAGTGTATAAATTGCCAATGCCAATTTGTCGTTGCCAAAAGTAAAACTTTAGCGACAAACAAATCGTCGGCAAATGGCAACATTTACCGACATAAATGTGTTGCCAAAAGTTTACTTTTTCCGACGCATATGTTGTTGGTAAAAGTATATTTTTTGCCCATGCAAATTTGTGTCGCGAAAAGTGCCACACAATCATCATATTTGAATGACTTTTACCAGTGCAAGGTAAATTGCCGACGATGGATAGAGGCTTTTATGGACGACTATGTTCGTCGCTAAAGGCATTACTTTTACCAACGCAATGATAATTTCGTCGGCAAAAACTTTTGCCAACTCACTTTTGCCTACGGGTTGCAACGTAGCTTTGTGTGTCGGCAAAACTCTTTGCCAATGAATTTTCCCTTTTAGCAACATATTTTGTTGCGTTGCGAAAAATGCAATTTCTTGTAGTGGAACATTCAAGGCAGTGTCATACTTCAATCTATTACCATACCCAGCCCAAAGGGAGCCAAAAGGATGCCAATTATCATGCCACAGAAACGCATTAACCCCATTGCCAATCTTGCATTTGATTAAAGGGAACAGAGACTCCCTCATAGATAAGAGTTTCCTCCACACCCAAGAAGGGTCACAAGGAACCTTAACTTCCCAAAAGTTATGGCCTCTCAACAAATAGGATTTCACCCATTGACATCACATGGATTGCCCACCACCAAATATAAGAAACCAAGCATGCTTAGCCACAGCAGCTTTATTCCATATAGTCATAGACTAAAAACCTAAACCACCTTTAGTTTTAGGGGCACAAACTCTATCCCAAGCAACCTTAGCACCAATATTTTTAAGGTCGAGACCAGACCAAAGGAAGGACCTACACAAAGCTTCCACCTCCTTAATAACTCTCTTAGGAAGAATGAAAAAAGAGGACCAGTAGACTTGCATGGAGAAAAGGATAGTGCTAATCAATTGGGCTCTCCCAGCATAAGACAGGGTTTTATTAGTCCAAGACTTGATCCTAACAGCAATCCTAGTCCCAAGGAAATTGCTCTTTGTAATTAAACTTTGGGCCTTATCCTGTCTTAAAACAAAAAGTAAGCTATTCCTCCGCACAAGTGTGTTTTTGGCTCATTGTGTTTAGGGTTGATTTATTTACTTATTTATTTTGTTTTTTGTTTTTTATTTTTTGTTTTTTGTTTTTGTTTTTTGTGTTTTTTGTTTTTTTGTTTTTTTGTTTTTTTGTTTTTGGTTTTTTTGTAACCTTTCTTGTCTTGTTCTCATTCAAAGCTCAATCTAAACTTTTAGAACATACTCCTAAAATTTGCTTAAAATGGGAATTGTCTCTTGTGAGTTTTAGAAATTATATCTCACCCATGAAATTTCTAATTTTATAACAAATAGCCCATTTTATTAATAAATCATCAAATTAATTAACAATTTTTAATGATATAAAAAATTTATTTTAATTCATAATTTAGGTAATTTTATTATTGTATAGGAGAATAGTTATAAATTTTATTTTTTCAGTTAATTCTGTTAAATAAAAAAATTTGACAAGAAAGCATTTATAATTTTTCAAATCATAAGGGACACTCTGTATTTTAAACAAATATCAGGGGTGCATTTGTAATTTACCCAAAATTTTTAATTAGGGCATGTTTTTTTTGTCCTTCTTTCATTTTGTTGAAAATTTGATTTAGTTTATTTTTCATTAATCCTAAGGCTTTAAGATTGGTATTTCTATGATTATTTCAACTTTTTGGTATCTGTTTACACTCTTCAGATATTCTTGTTGCCCCTCAAGAAGTCATGCAGGTGTGAACACAAAAAAATTTCTTTATTAATTGCGGGCATGCCAGAACTTGTGAATTTAGTTCAAGGTGTAAGAATTGTTGAACACTTCTGACTTCTAACATAGAAAAATAATTGTGTGTGGCTAAGAGAAGAGAAGCCGCCACTGGTTTGGATCTTACCCCAATGAAGAGTACTTTTACAAATTTATGGGTGCCAAAGATAATTAGACTAAAATCGTGACTTGCATTAATTGAGAATGAAGTGCAATTGAGAATCTAAGATAACTAAGCTATGAAACTAAAGGAACTAACCTATGAAGTTATGATAAAGAAGCTATGAAGCTAAGCTAAGATAATTAAGTTATAAAGCTAAGATAAATAAGTTATGAAGCTAAGATGAATTGAAAGACTCTTGGTCAAGTTGATTGGTGTAAGACCCCTTCAAATGTTGCACTTGAAGCCCGTTATATAGTGTTCAGGAAGCCCCTAATTTTGTTCAATTGCCAAAAACGTGGCAGTTATTCTCAGTGACATGTGTCCTTGATCCTTAGCTTCCCTAAAAACTAGGAAACGGTTTTGACCTCCAACGGCTAAGGCCTATCCTTGTAGCTTTGACTTGATCCACCACTCTAGAAAGCCGCCATGTGCATTGGCACATAAATTTCAACCAAATTTATGTTCAAATTTCAAGTATAGTCAATTAGTTAATGACATGCATAAAGCCTATGATAGGATTGTTGTAGGTAATCACTTCCTAAAATGATCAATTTGATTCATTAAAGTGCACAAATAAAACAACATCGTATCTCAGCGACGTTATTTAAGATACTCAAATGACACATGGAGCCTACGAAGGATGACACCAGTAGAGCCTACCAAAAAGACACCACATGGGATGAAATCCAAAGAGTCAATACGGTTAATCAGATATGATGATGCCAAATTCAAGCGGCATTATCATTCCATTTGAAATTCAAATTGAAGATGTGACACTTTTATCACATGGATGACCCTCTATAAATATGAGGATCATCACATAAGAAAGGGATCGAAAAACCAGAAGTCAGAGAGAAAGAGAGAGAGAGAGAGAGAGAGAGAGAGAGAAATCAAAAGTCAAAGAAGTCTTTACAAAAAGAAGAAGAGAAACAAGAGAACTCAAGAGCCTACGCTACATTGCAAATATGACAAGCGATAGATAAAGGGTTCCATAAAATATTTTGTTTCCTTATTTTGTCTTCTGTTAAATTTTATTTATTTATTTTTTTTTGTTCTTCATTAATCGGAGGTTTCATCAAATTAAAATGTGTAATTAACAATCTAAAATACAGATTGGAAATAGGAATCTACTATTCAAATAATCAACATTGTTTAGTCCAAAAACCAAACAATGAATATTTTTGTAGCATGAATTTTGAAATGTGTTGAAAGATTTCATGATTCAAAATTTGTGCCTACAATGTGTCCTTCCAGATTTGAATTTGAATTGATTTTGCTTGATTTGGGGAAAAGGCTCCTTTGTTGTTGCATAGAATTCTCTTCTCTTGAGCCACATATTCATGGCCCACATATTTCGTCTATGGGGCCCATGAACATTCTCTTTGCTTTAGTCTATCCTCTTTTGTTAAGGGTGCTGTGTTGGTGCTGTTGCACTTTCCGTTTGATCTCTTGGTGATCTAGCAGGTTGTTTTGTTTTTGGTCGTTGTTGGCCCCTCTCCATTTTTGGATGAGTCTGCAATGTTGCTGTCTATTTTTTTATTGGTTTCTTGTATAGTTTTGGTAGGGCCTGGGGCAAACCCTTTGTATGTTGTGTAAATTTTTTGTTTTATTTTATGACTTACTTGACCCAAAAAAAAAAAAATCTCTTCTCTTTGTGATGCATGTTTATCCTTAAGGAATTCAAAAACCAATCTTACCTTGCTAGGAAAACTAACCCCTTTATTGTAGTATGTGTTGATCCTTCATATCTTCACCAATTGCCACATGTCCATCAAAAACCCACTTGCCTTGATTTTGAAAAAAAAAAAAATGATTCCACTTTTGTAGCTTTGTTGTTGACATGTGAGATGTTCAAATATTGTGTAAGTCTCATCATTAGCAACCTCTTTAACAATCATCTTAAAGATAAGGACAAGGCACTTAAATAGGGGATAAGTCTCAACAACCTTCTAATTCTTAGGAACAATTAAGGTTGGCCTCATCCACCAAATCTAAATTGTTTTATTTAATTAATTAATCAACTAATTTCCTTAGTTAATTAATAAATAAAAAAAAATTCTTTTGCTCAGCTGCCATGTATCTTTGGTGGGTCTCAAGGAATTTTTAACTCTTCATCTTCCATCGCCACGTGGCATTAAAAGCTGGGGAAATTGCCACATGACAATTCTGTCAAAAAGGATACAAATAGTATTATGTGTTAATCAACTAACTATTGACACCTTTAATCTTGAAATTGTTTAAAATCAAAATGTTCAAAGAAGATTTTAGTACGAATGACATTGCCACATTATTTAAAATTAAAATAACTTAAATTTTTAAAAATGATAATGCCATGGTAATAAATTTTGTATAAAAATATTTCTAGTAAGATTAGCATTTTCCTCATAAATTTTTCTAGGATAAATTACATTGACTTCCCTCAAGATTTGAAAAAAATATAGTAAACCTCACAAGTTTGATATAATTACTCTAAGTTCCTCTAAGATTTTAACTTATATAATATTTGGCTCCCTTTTTATCAGAAATTTGTTAATCATATGAATGAAAAAATGATATTATGTATATTTTATTTCCTATATACTAGTGTCTTCAAACTATCTACATTAGTTTTAGTCTCTTTAACCTTATTGCACTACAAAAAATTAAGGTTTTAGATACCAAAATTTTGGGACAAAATTATTTTTTAGGGACCAGATAATTTTGTTGTGAAAAATGTCGTCATTATATTTTTAGCAGCAAAAATTGGACATTAGTGATGAATTGTTATCCTTTTGGAACCAAATTTTTTGTTTTAAAAAATAAACCATTTTTAGACCAAATTATTTTTTCCCTAAAAGTCTATTTATTAGTGACATTTTCAAAATTTTGTCACTAAAAGCCTTGTTTTTGACTTTTCGGGACGACCTTTTAGCGACTATCCTCATGACGATGGAAATTGGTCCCTAAATGTCTTTTGCAACAAAATTTTCACTTTTAAAGACCAAAATATTTGGTCTTTAAAACTCATATATGTTGTATTGTTGGAAGAGAAATTAATATAATTATGTTAAAACCGTGATACATGCTGTATTTTTCTAAATCTTAAGGAAGCCAGTGTGATCTATCCATTTGTCTACAAGTTAAGCAACGTGTTTGGAAAACAAGATTTTAATTTTATGGAGGTACAAAAGCGAAAGGAATCAAATTCCTATGACATAAGCAATATGTTTGGTTCTAACCTTAATGCATGGTTAAACTCTTTGATAGATACTCCTACTGTGATGTGCAGAGGCTACTTTAAAAAGAACTGAAACTTTGTTCTTTGAGTGTAAAGCAACTCCAAATAAAGTGAGAGATCAGATCCAAGTTGGACTCTCCCCAGGCTAGTCATGGAGCACATATGGTTAGTAGGATGAACTTTTAGGTTTCAGCGAATTATACCTAATTTTAAGAATGTGAATTCAAATCTCCGCTTGTGTGAGAGCTCCTAACTTACTACTACATGATTAAGTGATTCTGTTGCACTATCTAAAGGTAACTTCTAAACCTCAACTCCTTAGAATCTAACTTCAGAGTTCACCCTTCTGTAATTAAACCTTTTAAAATAGTCAGAAACCTAATCCATTTGACATATAAAGTAAAATAATATTAAAATAATGCCATTTATTGTAAACTACATATTCTAATGTTATGCTTAATCGTTTTAATTTTAAACTTAGACCATCATATTACCACAAGAAGGAATAATAATAATAATAATAATAATAATAATAATAGAAGAAGAAGATCTCGTTGCAACCCTGGCTAATGAAGGCGGGACATTTTTTTTTTTTTTTTGAACGGCAAAAGAAAATGCTTTATTGATGATACACACATACAAAGTATGGAAGTTACATCAATAAAGAGGAGCTTAGAGCTAAAAAGCTCCAACCTCCTAGTTGGTGATAGACCAACAAAGAAAATCCAGAACCAGAGGGAAACAAAAATAATGAATAGAAAAGGACACCAAAAAGCATGAACAAGATAAACCACAAGAGAGCACATAATATAGACATTTCACCACTGCAGCCTAGTAGCAAACCACCATTCCATCCCACTTCACAACCAGCAGCAGGCAAACTCTAAATAACAGCATAATCAGAAGTTGAGAACCAAACCAAGTATAGCAGCTCCACCAACTCAAAACAGAGTAAAATCACCACAGAAGAGAAAATAACTACACTAGACCACCTAGATAGAATCTGATTTGCTTGAAGTTATAGAGGTAATCTGAAATGGAGAATTGAGACTCCTTGGATGTAGCCTTTACCCAGATAGCTAGCCTTGTTATAATAAGCTCCTGTAGCTCAAGCATCTGAGGCTGAGAACCTTGAAAGAGGCATTCGTTTCTGTGCTTCCATATAGACCAAAAAGCCACCAGTGGTAATGCTCGCCAAATTCTCTGTTCCTTTTTATTGCAGCAGTGCCCTGCCCACCATTGTAGCAGGCCTTCAATGGAACTTGGTACCACCCAAACAGCCCCCCACCACTGCAGCAGACCAGACCATATCCCATACTAAAGGTCAAAGAAGTAGCACATGTTCACTTGTTTCATGATGAGATTTACAAAAGATGCACAGAGTGGATGCTGAAAAATTTAAAATACCAATCCGATGCAAGAACACAGATGTTTTGATCCTACGCTTCCATGCGAGCCAACCAAAGAATTGCACTTTGGGAGGAATGTATTTGATCCACACTGATTTACTGGTGCTATCTTCATAGCCAAGAAAGTGACTAGTATGTTTGTAAAAAGCAGAGACAAGAGACTGACCAGGCTTAGCTGCTAGCCACACAACCCAATCCTGGACCTCTTGATTTAACTCAGATGCTGCTGATAAGGTGCCAATGAGTCTCTGTAATTCCTCTTTTTCCCATTCAAATAGGAGCCTCCTAAAATTAAACAGCCAATTCCTAGAGGAGTTTGAGAGATCCACAAAATCCTTGAGATAACCCATCTGATTAGAGGACAGACGAAACAATCTTGGGAAGACATCTTTGAGACAGATATTTGCACACCATCTATCATGCCAAAATCTGATTCTGGAACCATTGCCCACTTTTAATTGTAGGTTATTAACATAGTATTGCAAGAGAAGGTCCTTCTGTTCCATTGCTGCTATTATGTCACTACAAATTCTGGAAAGATTGATGCCTGAGATTGGAGATAGAAGCCAGAGCCCTTTCGGAAGTCTATACTTGCTGCATATAACTCTCTTCCATAATGAGTGATATTCACAGGCAAACCTCCACCACCACTTGAGAAGTAAGCACACATTCACATCTCTAATTCTTCTAATACCCAGCCCACCTTGATTGATGCTCTTGGTAACCTCTAATACCCAGCCCACCTTGATTGAAGGCGGGACATTTGGTAACACATAATAAAATTTTTTTAGTCATCAATTATTGCAAATAAAAAAAAAGAATTAATTTTTTTTTCTTGTTTAGACTGTTATTTACCATTCATATTCGATACAATAAATGACTGTCATTGATGGCATGCTTGATTGTATTTTCATTTTGCCTGTTTTGATTTTTTTTTTTCGGAAACAAAATAAAAAAAATTGAAAAAACGTATCAGTTTTTTTTTTTTTTTTTAATTTTTATTTTGTACAAATTAGGTTGTTTTTAGACTTTTTTTTTTTTTTATCAAAAATAGTTTGCCAACTAAATAATGTTATTTTTGAAAAATAAAAATAGAAAATGAAAACACAGTCCAACATGCAATTCTAACCCTTTACACAAGCCATAGTTGCAAATCAGTGCAGTAGAACACAATATGTTACAACTTCATTACTTTCATATATCATATTATATATTTAGTTTGATAAATAAACAACATGAATAAAGATGATTTGTTAATTACAAACAGAGATTGCAATTCTCTAATGACAACATGTCACGCTTACAAGTAAGTATTTTCATATTCTCAATTTATATGAATAAATAGACATGAATTCTAATTAGTAGTCAGAAATTAAGGTGTTAACCTAATCATGGGACTCGCCTTTATTAGGCGAATAAACGTCATTAAATGAACATCGGTCAAAATCCAAGGGAAGTGAGCCAACCAAAAGATCACACCAGATCCGACCCACTATGCCCAAATGGGTCCCCAATAGTAAGGCAGCAAATCCATGGGAACTTACTGAGGCTCTAATTTAAAAATCGAAGAAAAGGGGGGAAAAAAAAAAAATGAATGAATGAATGAAATAGAAAATTATATCTAGAATTTACTGCTATGACTACGTAGAAATGTCCTGACTTGAAGTAAACTACCCATATTTTATAAAACCCTTGTTTAGATGACAATGGTAAGTTGTTATTTATATGGTTTTGATGATGTTTTGTTACTTAAGTTCAATGGTGTTACAAATATTGCGAAAATGGTTAAGAAATTTCACGACGGCAACACCCAATTCTCGATAGGAACCGGCTGATATTACCGATATGATACTCTGCGATCGATATCGTTACGTTACCCGATACCGTGATTTAGAACTATGGGTTTTTCAAATAATGCCATTTTTTATATTTTGATAAGCATTTATAACACATATTGTTTGTATTAGTAGTTGAATGAATTTGTTGTTTAGAAATACACCAGCATGTTCTTGTGCCTATAAACAAAAAAATATAGTCCCCTTATTGTGGTGTTAGCTAATTGTTCATGAGGTTTATGTATTTTGTTCAATTCATGAACATTGCTAGAAGTTAATTTCAAATAAAGAAACTGAATATTGTAATATTTTGGGAGAAAAATATACTTAGGATGCCTAAAATGTCAGGAAGATAAACAAAAGTTTCTTTTTTTAAAAAAAAAAAAATTTTACCCCCAAATGATGGTGTGGGTTTGTGTGAATTTGGGTTGTGGAAGAAGGTTTAAGATGTGGAGATGGCAGAAGGGAATAGGTGTGGTGAGTTGAAAGGCATTTCGGAGGATAGCCAGAGTTTTGTGGTGGAGTCTGGCTAGCGAGGGTTTGGTTTGGTGGTGGAAATGGCTGTGGAGAGGGTGGTTTATGAGTTGGTGGTAACAAACAGTAGTCAGCGAGGGTGGAAATGAACGTGGAGAGAGAAAGTAGAAGAATGAAAGAGAGAAGAAGAAAAAACCATTAAAATTGGTCAATGTATCATAATGACCCTTTTTTCATTAAAAATTTTGGGAGCCATTTCAATTGAACTTTTTTTTTTTTTTTTTTTTGATCAGCAAAGAAAATTTCATTCACAACATGAAATTAAGAGTACAAGAAGATGAAGTGTACCGAGAGAGTTTTGAAAGTACAAACAACCCCTACTACTGCTACTCGCACCCAAACAACCAACTCCTCCGCCTCACAAATTTTTTATATAATGAAACTAAAAAAGAGATTAAAGAGAACTTAACTCCAACATAAAAACAACCCCACAGACTACCCCCACCAAATCCCATAGGAAAATCGCCCCCACTAACAAACAGACCCTATAAGTAAATCACACCCACAAACAACTCTCCGAATAAAACCCCCACTCCCAAGAACAGAACACTACCATGACTAAAATCCCATTGCAACGAAAAACATCCAATTCACCGAAACACAACCAGGGACCAATCACCCAAACGATACACCCATGACACAAACTTCTACTCCGATCCAACTCCATACACCCACTTCCGAAAAAGCTTCCACCTGATGCAAAACACCCACTCCACACACCCAGAGCACACTGCTATTCCACCTAACCATTTCATCCTTTAAAAACTCTCTCCTACCCTTCAGCTCCAGCTCAAGAATCTTATCAACCATACCCTCTCTTGCCCACAAAAATTAATTCCAGCTCTTTCCCTAGTTGGACAGTGGCCTGCGCTTCCTTGAGAGATGACTATGCATGCTAGATTCACCCGGACAGCTCAGACTGTGCAAGAGCCACTGCTGCTGGCCTGAAGATGACTGACTTGGAAGGAAGCCTACCAATAGCTGCAGATTGTGACCATAGAGCCGAGCAAACCAAGAAAAGCCTTCCATCTGAACCTTTTTTTTCCCAGCTTTCTTAGTAGACCGATTTGGATTATGAATGGTAGCAGGACAATGAACAGGGCCTTGATCTTTTAACCTCATAGTGCCTGAACCGATTGAACCAACATTAAATGGAGGCCCTTTAACACAAGCCCTGTTACCTTGAAGCTCAGATGACAAACGGCTATGGCCATGTACTGTAAGCTCATTATTCGGAGGGCCCAAAGCAACCTCCAAATTAATTCCAGGCCCAAATCCATCTACCGATCCACTGAGACTTTTACACAAACCAGTTGCAGAGACGTGTTCAACACACCTCAATGAAAAGTCATTGCTCCTTGGACAGAATGCACCCACCTCCATCATAGCTTCTTTCCCATCTACTGCAGTAGGTCTGCTCGCTTCCGCACCACATCGAGTCTCCTCAACAACAGTGCCCACCGGCTCCCCACTGTTGCATTGGGTTTGCTCCTTCCTTTGTGCCACTTCCATGGAGGAAGGCACGACAACACCAGACAAGGCAGCCTGTTTTGCTACTATATCACAAGCGTCCTTCCACCTACACCCCTCTACTGAGAAATCATTTCCCTCAACTCTGCTTGAATCCATTTTGGAGCTGCTATTACAATCACCCAGCCCAAATTTACTAACCCCATTAGATTCCACTGGACTGACACAGAGGTCTTCACAAACAAAAACTGGGTGCAATTTTCCTTTGCATTCCAGGTGAATGGTTTTGCTAATGAGCTCCATGCATGTTGTAACAACTTTCATTCTGAAGTAGGAAAATGACTTTGGATTGCTCAGGTCACCCTCCAGTTGAAGGACTGACCCCTACAAGGCTCCAATATTGTTTAGATTGCTCCTATTCCAAAGATTCAGAGAATACCCTGACATTTCAACCAAACTCATCTCTCTTGGTTTTTATGAATTCCTGGCCTCATTCCAAAACATACTGACTCCAAATCTTTAAACAGTCCTTGATCTTCTGGATATTGATTGGAGCTCCTCTTGGATTTGAAGGTCAAGATGACATCCCTGCCGCCCCCTTTCTGACCACCACTGATCTAGCCCAATATCCTTCAAAGCAGATCTGATATTGTTAATGGAGAAATCCGAGTTCAGCCTGATAACTAAACTTTCATAAAGCCAACCGTGACCATCTTCATTGGCTTTGACGATCATGCTAGCTTGTGCATCACCAAGATTGAGTCACCACTTAAACCTCTGCAAAAAGATTTGTGGCCAATAAATGAGCTATAACCCTTACCTCTGTTTTGGTTAGGAGCTTCTATATTGACCTGGGGCCTTCTCATGCTAGACACACTCCTGTCATGAGCAGCATACTTGACTGCAAGCACCTATCATCCACCAAACATGCCATTAGTTTTTCTGGATTACAATGTCTGATACAACATGACGTCATACTCACGAAGCCGAATCTTGAATTCGTCACTTTTCTACATTTGAAAGGGATGTAGACATCTGACTACAACCAAACTTGTTGAATAATTTGAACAAAGACTTTGCATCCAACGAACTTGGGATATTGTCCACGAACACAGTAAATAGACCTCTCCTTTCTTCATATCCCCGAGATCCACCTCCTCGCCTTTGATTCACAACCGGGATCCAACCACCGTATCTTCCTTGCTCCATAGGGCCTACATCGTCCCTCAAACTTGTATTGACTGTGTTTCCTACTTTGACCAACTAATCCATTTTCAATTGAACTTATAGACACAAAACAAAGAATTAAAGGGAAAATGTGTTGTAATTCAAATGCAACAAATTAACACACGTGAAAACCTTAGAGATGAGACTATGTTGTAATTTGTAACCCAAAAAAATAGAGACGAGTAACCCAAAAAAAACATCTACTTCAAATGCATGCAAAAACATAACTTGTGTGGCTAGTAGTTGATAGGAGCTCTACAATTTTCAGATAATTCTTGTAGATACATGTGATTTCGTATTTGGAATTTATTTATAAAATCTTACACTGAATGACATGGTGAACTGGTTAGAGTTCATCATCAAAAAATGCAGACGAAGACTAGGTGTTGGCAGAGTGAATGGATATCATTGATGGAGATAATTATTTAGCCAGTACATAAAATTCAGTGGCTAATGATTGAACAAATTATCACAGAACTCATACCCACTGAAAATATAAGCAGTGTAATTGGAAAGTAATGGTAGCAAAGTTTACTCTGAGAATATTTTCCAGAAAACTTGTTTTCGTTCTTTGTTCAGCATTTATTCTCAAAGGCTAACAAAAGATTACGACTACAAAAAAAATATGGCCAGAGTCGATGAACAAAATTGCGGGATCAGAAATTCTAGACCTCATATATGTCTTCTGGCAATAAAATAAGTAAAAAGAATGACCAAAAGCTAACATGTTCAAATCACATACTATTTAAGGTTGTTTACCAGAACAATTAGCAGAGGAAGCAGAATCATAAACCATCTCCTGGAAAATTCTTGGCTGCGCTTGGCGACAGTAACAACAACATTCATGAAGATCCCACGAAACCCATCCTTCGCCAAGTCATGAAAACCGGCAATGGTGGTCCCACCAGGTGATGCAACATCATCTTTAAGCTGGCCCGGATGCTTCCCTCCCTTGCTAACCATAGATGATCGCTCCCAATACCTACAAACAAAGAATTTTTAATTGTTCCAGCACCATGTGCATATTGTGATTATTACCACAATTGGCTTTAAAAGAAGGGTACTAGTCAATTTTTTTGTGAGCATGAATTCAGATACTCGAGTCATTTAAACTTTGAAACATCAAAAAAAAAAAAAAACAAGGGAAATGTAGAGGGTATGTTGCAATGAAACTGCAGCCAGTAGGATCTCTCTCTCTCTCTCTCTCTCTCAATTTGCATCAAATGATAAGCGAGGTTGCCTTCTGCATTTTGGCTTAAGAAACACTGTCCCAGCCATGTCCCAAATGTTTCCAACCCAAGAAATTAATAAAATAATTCGGCACATCTTTGTGGCATGTTCAACATATCTCTAGCCATGTCCGAGGTGTGGCCATGTCCACTATGTGGTGGACTATTTTGGCGTGTCATGTCCATGCTTCATAGCCTATACGAGAAACAAAAGAATTTCCAACCATTATATGATTATACCAAGGGTCAGACTTGAGTCCTTATTTATTTGATTTAGTCATGGATGAAATGACAACTGGAATTCACACTATACTAGAAACCTAGAGAGAAGCACTGGACTCAAAAGGGTTTAAAGTATGACTAAAACTAAATAATGTGACTTTAGTGACAATAGAATTAGAAATAGCTAGATTAAAGATTCAAAACTAGAACTCTGGGAGATACCAAAGAGTGAACAATTTCATTACTTAGGTTCGATAATTAAAAATGATGGAAAGGTTAGAGATACAGTGACTGATAGAATCAAAGCAAGTTAGCACAAGGGAAGGAGTGCTTCTGGCAATTTTGCCTTCATAATATCCAATTCTAAGGAAGATTTTGATGTTACAAGAGGAAGGTGAGATAGAGAGAATGCCTCTGATCTTTTTGAAATTGTTTAAAGAAAGGATAGCTTGGCGCAATGATAAAGACTTGTCATTAGTGTCCTTGTGGCATGGCCTTGAGTCAAGGAACAACTCTCCAAAATTGGGAGCAAAGTTACGTACCTCTTGCCCTCCCTATGTTGAATATAGAAACTATAATATTATGTTAAATATAGGAATTAGAATATTTTTATTTTTATTTTGATTGTAGGAAACTCTTCTTGTTTATATTGTTTCCTAAAATTGTATCATGAATATATTATATATACATGGCTTCTACCTCATTCGAGGTAAGCCAATTCAATTCTTTTCATTCTATTTGGTATTAGAGCCAAAGCAAAGAAACCCTGGCCTTCTACTTACCTTCTTCCTCTACTGTTCTTCCTCTATCAGCCTTGCTAGCATCATCGGCAGCCCCATTTCCTCCTCCTAAGCCTTTGACAGCCCTACCCACCTCCTCTTCTTCACTCGGCAGGCCCCCCTTCTTTTCTAGACCACTCGACACCCATCACCCATCCTTTCTCTCCCCTCAGTAGGTCTTCTCCATCCCTACTAAGGCTTCAATAGGTGCCGACCAGGAACTTTCCTAGTGTTTGGTGCTTCGTGAACCCTTCTAGTGTGGTCCAGACCATCTTTTTCCCTTCCTAGGGTAATATGCTGAATGTATTAAGCACCGTCTCTATTTTATTATTATTATTTAGTGGGCTACCAAGTTTGTTTGATAGCAGTTATTTGGATATGCCGTGAGTTCTTTTTTCCAGCGTCTTAAGTTTTATTTGGACTGTGTTGCTGTGTGTTTTTCAGCCCCTATTTTTTCCACCATGACTAAGCCATCTCTTGTTGTCTCTTTTGATGTACCCACCAAACCTATCCTAGTTGCTTCTGATTTTTCTCTTTCTCATCACACTCCTGTTCATCATATTACGATTGTGGTGTTGAATGGAAAAAAAAATTGCTGCATGGAGCCGCTCCCTTAAACTATATTTAGTGGGATAGGGGAAGGCCCATTGGCTTTTACCTACTACTACCCAACCAACGATGACCGACCCTAACCGTGCTCAGTAGGATATTGATAATTGTACTATATTGGGATGGATGCTCAACTCTATGGAGGATCGGATTTACCACATGTTCCTTTATTGCGACATTGTTTCGATTCTATCTCATGCTTTGTCACATATGTATGTTCATGCCCATAATGATGCTTGCATCTTTGAGCTTTATTAGGATATTGCTCATGCCTTCCAGTTTTCCTTAAGCCTTTCTGTGCCAAAATTCTTTGGATATCTTCAGGCCTGCTAGGAAGAATTGGCTCAATATGAGACCTCGACTGAGTTACTTGCAGATGTTGCCTCTCTTGCGTCCAAACGCCTTGCTCGCCAGCACACCTACCAATTTCTAATGGGTTTAAACTCTAAGTTTGAATCTCTTCGAACGCAAATTTTAAACACATCACTTATGCCATCTCTCTATGAGGCCTTTGCCACCATTGATAGTGATGAGTACCGTCGGCGTCTAATTCAGCCAAGCCTTCCTCATGTGTCTCTAGTTTCCTCTGATCAGATGGCTCTTGCTGCAAAGTCTGGCTCCCGGGGTTCTACGAGTCTGATTACATGTCATCATTGTGGTGTTTCTGGTCATGTTAAGGCTCATTGCTTCAAACTTCATCCTGAGTTGCGGCCATATTCTTTTCATCCTTGTGGTACTGGCACCCTTTGCACTGCTGCGTTAGTGGAGGCTACATGGCTACTCCAACGCCAGGGTCTCCTAATATCCCTAATTTACAGGAGTTACAAACTCAGATTGGTCAGCTTCAAGCTCAGCTTGGATCTCTCACTGCTAGTTCTCATGGCCCATCGTCTTCTACTACTGCCACACTCGCTATAAATACTTCTACTACTTTGCATGTTCGGTCTGTTAGTCCCTCATGGGTTCTGGATTCTGGGGCTAATGATTATATGACGGGTGAGTTTTCCTTTCTTTCTTCTCCAGTCTCTACTACTATTGCCCAATCTGTGTCTGGCTAACAGTTTTTCATTTTATGTTCGTCATAAGGGTGTCGTATCTTTATCCCCTACCATTACTTTATCGTCTGTTTTACATGTTCCAAATTTTGCCTATAATCTCTTATCTGTTAGTCATCTTGCCAAACAATTTAATTGTGTTGTCATCTTCTTACCCTCCTCTTGTCTTTTATAGGACCTAAGTTTAAAGAGGATTTTTGGTAAGGGTTATGAGCGTAATGGGCTTTAATACTTTGGGGATCCACCGGCCGAGCATTCCTCTTCTTCTTTAGATAGTTTTCAGGCCTCTATTTTGCCTACTTCCATGTCTTGTGTTTTTAATATTCAAACTTTAGAATTATGGCATGCTCATATGGGTCATGTCAATTTTTAATATTTATGTCAACTTTTTTCGTCATTTAATAAAGCTTGCAAAGATTCTAAATTTCATTATATGGTTTATGAGTTATCTAAGCATACTCGTACTAACTACATCCCTCATATGACTCGTGCTCCTAATGCCTTTGATCTTATACATTCTAATGTCTAGGGTCCTTCCAATGTCACTGAATTTTTTGGTCACAGTTATTATGTAACTTTTATTGATGATCACACTAGATGCACTCGTTGTAAGTCTGACGTGTTTCCCATTTTTGTTTAGTTTTTACAAATGGTTAAAACTTAGTTTCATACAATTATTTAGAATATCCGTTTTGATAATGGTGGGGAATATATTTCTAATAAATTTCGTTCTCATCTTAGTCAAACTAGTATTCTTCAACAACTTACTTGCCCTCGAACCCCTAAACAAAATGGTGTTGCTGAACGAAAAAATTGTCATATTATGTCTGTTGTCCGGCATCTTCTTTGGGGTATAGGCGTTCCCAAGTCTTATTGGCATATGACTGTCCTTATTGCTATTTACCTCATTAATAGGACCTCGAGTCTTGTGTTAAATGGTCTCACCCACTTCCATATTGTTTCCTCTCTTACCTCATGCCTTTGGGTGTACCTATTTTGTTCAAAATTGGAGTCCCACTCGCACTAAGTTAGATGATGCATCTATTCGTTGTGTCTTCTTAGTCTACTCTTCCATGTCCAAAGGATATAGGTGTTATGATCCTGTGCCTCGCCACTTTCATCACACTTTGGATGTTACTTTTTGTGAGGATTTTCGTTTCATTCATACTAACCCTCCTTTGCAAGCTTCTCCTCCCATTACTTCCACTCTTCACCTAGTGCCCATTTTGGACGAGGTTGAGGATGAGGTTGTTCCCCTCTCTCCTTCTCAACCTTCGCCTTCTCTCCTATTGCAAATATACTCCCATCGCCTACGCACTCAGCCCTCCTTGTCGCCTCTTCAATCTGTAGGTCAGGAAACTCTTCTCCTTTAGCTTCTCCTCCGCTTCCTCGCCGTAACCCACCTCGGGATTGACATCCTCCAAATCATTTGGGTTATTTAAGTAGTACTAATCATCCCATTTCCCAGTATCTTTCCTACGACAGGGTTTCCAATTCTTACCATTCTTTCCTTGGCAAACTTGAGTCGGAATCCATTCCTTGTTCTGTGTCCCGAGGCTCTTTAGAATCCCAAATGGGCCGCGGATATGCAGACTGAGATGGCGCCCTTAGAATAGAATCACACTTGGGATCTTGTACCTTTACCTCCTGGGGAAAGCACGGTTGGTTGCAAATGGGTGTTCACTATCAAGTACCTCGCTGATGACTCAATTGACCGTTACAAAGCCTGACTGGTGGCCAAAGGTTTTACATAGATTCCTGGCAAGGATTTAGGTGCCATTTTTGCCCATGTCGCCAAGCTTACTTCCGTGAGTCTCCTTATTTCCCTTGTAGCATCACATTCTTGGCCTCTTCATCAGCTTGATATCAAGAATGCATTTCTTCATGGAGATCTCCTTGAGACGATTTACATGGCTCCTTCACCTGATTTTTAGGCTGAGGGGGAGTATTCAGGAAAAGTATGCCAGTTACGCAAATCCTTATATGGTCTAAAACAGTCTCCATGAACATGGTTTGGTCGCTTCAGTTCTGTTATTATACCTATAGGCTTTGTTCAGTGTCACTCAGATCACACTTGTTTCATTCGCCGTAATTCTGCAGGTCAGTGTATAGCCTTGTTAGTCTATGTGAATGATATTATTTCCACAAGTGATGACTTTGCCGGCCTTGGTCAAGTAAAGAAGGACTTGCCTTGTTGGACGCCTCATTTATTTGACTAAAACTAGACCTGATTTGACATTTGCAGTTATCAGTTCATGTATGCACCTTGTACAGAACACCTTGCGGTTCATCACATTTTGAGGTATTTGAAGACTTCTCCTGACTTGGGATTGTTCTTCACAGTTGGTCTCCAATTTGGGCTCTCCTATTTCACAGATGCTGACTATAAAGGATCTACGACAGATAGGTGTTCCACTTCTGGCTTCTGTAGTTTCTATGGTGATCATCTTATCTCATGCAAAAGTAAGAAGAAGGCAGTTGTTTCTAGGTCTTCTGCAGAGGTTGAGTATCGGACTATGGCACATGGGACATGTGAGATTCTTTGGCTTCTCTTTATTCTGACAAGGTCAGGTTTTGAGGAGACTGTTCCTTCCTCTTTATTTTGTGATAACAAATCTGCTACTATGTTATCCTTTGATTTTGTGCTTCATGAGCGTACCAAGCATATCGAGGTAGACATGCATTTTATCAAAGAAAAGATTCGGACTGGCATTGTACGTCCATCCTTTGTCTTTTCTTCTCAGAAGTTAGCAAACATGTTCACAAAATATGTAGGACCAATGTTGCTCTAGTCTTCCATTGACATGCTACGTTTGTTGAATATCTTCATGCTAGCTTGAGGGGGAGTGTTAAATATAGAAACTAGAATATTATGTTGGATATAGGAATTAGAATAAGAATTAGAATATTTTTATTTTGATTGTAGGAATCTTTTCTTGTTTATATTGTTTTGTAAAATTGTATCATGAATATATTATATATACATGACTTCTACCTCATTCAAGGTAAGCCAATTCAATTCTTTTCATTCTATTCCCTAAACCCCACTTTATATTGGGTTTCCCTGGGCTTTGAAATTCTTCAAGTCCATGTTATACTCTAATTGTTTATTATTCTGCGAAGTTCAATTTAAGGTCCACAATTCAATTATAGGACCTTGAATGTTGCTTTGCTTCACCCTAATCCAAATTCAATTTTGGATGCACTAAAAATATCATATAGTCAAAAGTACTTTGTTAAAGTGTAAAAGAGGAAGCAACTACGAAAATTCGGAAATATTTGGAATGGATGTTCGAATCATGTTAAGGATAACAAAAACAATGAGGTATTTGAAATAGATCATCGAAATAGTAAATTTTAATAGAAACATAACCACATGTCATGACTGCTTATATCCAGAATTACATGACTCTGTAAAAAATGAAGTTACAAATAAGAGCAGGTTAACTCACAGTTTGAGAAGCTAGGCCCAGTGCAAGTTCTCGTGGTAATCCTGCAGCCACCCCTCCATCAGCCAAAGCCTCTATTGCTAAGTAAATGTATGTTGGGCCGCTGCCACTGAACATTTTGAGGAGAAAGAAATATATCGTTATTCGTTATAAAAACCAATTCATCCAAATAAAGGAACATTCGTACAAATGGGTTTGTGTGTCCACCACTGAATGGAAAAGAACGAAAACTTCTAGCATGGACCCACAAGCCCATATATAAAGCCCAAACAATAGCAGTGCCTATAGGCAATAGGCAAATGAAAGATGCTAGGACTTGTATGTGGGGTATTTAATTAGCGTGGTTCTTAAATCATAACAAACCACATACCTCAGCCCAGTTATTGCATCAAACAGCTTCTCATCAGCTTTCCACATCTTGCCAATTGCCCCAAACAACTTAGCTATTAACTCTCCATCTTCCTCCATTGCAGCTGCTCCCAAGCCCATAACTACGTGAAGGCAGAAAGAAAATGAGAAATTGAATTCCGAGCTCGGGGGGGAGTTGGATTGCTAATTTTCTTTGAACCAAAATATAAATGTAATCTGATGAACAATTTAAGCTTTAAAGTCCAAAAAGTTGTAAACAAATCCTAAAGATTTTGTCATAGATACATCAATGTGTGTTTAACTACATGTTTCTGGAAGACAACAATCTTCCCATAAGAAACATTCTTTCTATTTCTTCCTACAATATGTAATTCAAAGATAGTATATTTGTTGTTGACATGATGTAGGTTAGTTGATGCAAGATTCACATCAAGTTGAGTCCTTTTCTTAATTACATTTCTTTGTTTTCCCTCTTTTAGATATTTTTGGGTTAAATGATGGAACCTTCTCTCTCTTCATTTCCCTCTATAGCTTCTCCCTATGTCCTCTTTCTTCCTACTATATTCTTTCTTCTCTGCTTCTACTGCATCCCCACTTCTTGTCTACCCCTTCTGCTCTGGTTCTTCTCTTTTATTGCTTCTTTTGTTTCTTCTTATATCTCAATTTCTCTCTCAATATTTACTGTCTTGTTTATTTGCGTATCACATGTTCGACAAAATTGTTCTGAACCACATTTTCAGATCTGGCATCCTTAACCACATTTTCACAAGAAAATGCTTTCCAAGTGTTATTGGTAACAAATCCCAGTGAACCCTTCACAAAGCTGCCACATGACTCTGCTTTTTTCTTTTTCTTTTTTCAGTGAGCACATCACTCAGCTTTTGATAAAAGTAACAATTCTATGTCTAAATAGATTTCTCATCCACTTAATATGGATATAAGACACCAAATGGTGAAAGAAATTAAAAACTGGAATATACTGCATTTTAGAATCCCATTCAACTGCTATTGCAGCAGAAGTCAGAGACAGAGAACAGAACAGATTAAAGCACATGGAAGTGCAGATATTCTCAAGAACGGACACAGTTGAAATGAGTTTGCACCAATGGCATCTCAAGTCATTAAAAAATTAAAAACATAAACTTCGAGAGATAATTTAGAATGAGTTAATTATACGGAATGTTTTGCTTAAAATCCCACACACATAGTTGCATTGCACATCCACCCAGGGCATTGTATAATGGAGCAGCAAGAAACAGAATGAGGAGTGAGGAGTTCCGTGGTACACTGGTGAATCAAGTAGTATCTACGGAATCAAAGCCATGAGGAGTGGAGAGAAAAGCAAGGAACTTTTGTGGACAACTTCTTCAGTGAGGTTAACCAGGTTTTTGGTTGTAACAAATCTCGTCTTAGATCTTATAACTCTTAATTCATAATGGATTGTTAGTTGGCTAGGTGTACCATAGTTTTTCACCTCGAGGAGAAATCTTCAAGGTTTTCCATGATAAAATTTCATGTGTCCTAGATAACAACAAGCATAAGACCTTAAAGAGCTAAGAGTTCATTATGAAATGTTTCATATTTATTTTCTATGCAATTGATGTGAAGATACTTATTGATTAATTGATCATATCTTGATAAGGCAACTTAAATAATAATTAGCTTAAAATTTGCCAACCATCTTTAGGAGTTTGACCTATTCACCTCATTTATGCACAAACTTGTCAATCTCCACCATTCCAAATTCATCTAAATCATCACCATCAGGAATTTGAGGAGAATGGTCATATCCACATTTTCATATTAGAAATGTCTAAGGTAGAGCAGATAACTAGGATCGCAGAGGTGAATTCAGAAGCCCTAATGCTTGTTTGAAACAAAGATACTTCGATTTCAAACCACCTTAATGATAGTTTCCAGTCAATAGCATAGGCTTATGCTCAACTTTGTTAGCGAGCAAAAAGTTTTGAATAAGATGCAGCTACTCAGTAACTCAAGCTTCAAATGCACATTCTTTCTTTCCACGACCATGATAATAACAGGTTGTCATTGAAGAATATGGTCGGCCTTGAGTTTTCGAGGGCCTAAGGCGAAACAAAAATGGAGGCCAATATTCACAAAGAAAAAAAAAAAAAATCACCCTATTTCGTATCACTACATACCAAAATAGATATCAAAATGCATTCATACTAAAAAAAAACAAAATTAGGAAAACTTTATTCAATTAAAATGTATTGGATATGTATTGAATTAATTGTTATTTATTGAATATGTTGTTTATGAGTGTGGTTGCGTGTGGTTGCGTGTTGTTTATTGAATATGTTGTGTATGAATGTGATTGAGATTGAATTAAATGTTTATTCTACTAAAATCTGATAAACAAGAAAAGTGAAAAAAATTAGGACAAATTTATTTATTCCACTAAAATTTGATAAAGAAGGAAAAAAAAAATTAGGGGCCCTATTTTGGGCCAGTAACATTTTGTATGTGTATCTAATGTTTCTCATTCAAGGGCCATTAACATTTAGTATATATTTTAATTTCAATTGGGCCAAACCACACTTATAAACAAATATAGGCTCAACAAAATATTTTTGGGTCCTTTAGATTGGTCCTAAAACAACAAAAATAATTTGGACCTATTTATATTTGTAATATATATTCAAAACAAAAATAATTTGGACCTATTTATATTTGTAATATACATTCTGGTTTGGGTTTGTTGCGTAGAGGAGAAGATGGGTTGGTTTGGGATGTGGTAGGTGCTAAAGGGCAGTTCTCTGTTTAGTCCTTCTATCGCTTTTGGTGGGAGAGGTGGGAGGTGTGTTTCCTTGGCGGAGTATTTGGTTGCCTCGAGTTCTTTCTAAGGTGGTTTTCTTTTTATGGACAACTGCTTTGGGCCGCAATCTTACTATTGATAATCTGATTCATCGAGGGCATGTGGTAGTGAATCGGTGTTGTATGTGCTGTGTAGATGCGGACACCATTGACCACTTGTTTCTTCATTGTTTTCTTGCTTCTCGACTTTGGGGGATGGTCTGTTCTCTTTTTGGGATTACTTGGGTGCAGCCAAAGGGGGTTGTTGACATGTTGTGGAGTTGGAAGGGGGCCCGAGTTGGGAGGCATCGGAGACGGGTGTGGTTGTTGGCGCCTTTTTGCTTGATGTGGTTGGTCTGGTTGGAACGAAATAGAAGAATCTTTCAAGGTTACAGCGTTCGGTGTCGTGGTTGGAGGATCGTTTTTTGGTTACTCTGTATAGTTGGTTGGAATGTAAAGTGGATCCGGATATATTTTCTTTCTTAGATTTCTTGGATGATGTAATTGGTTAGGCAAGTTTTATTTTTGCTTTTCTTGTCTTGGTTTCGTTGCATCTTCTTGATGCTTTCTCAATAAATTTATTATTTATCAAAAAAATATTTGTAATATACAATAATACTTTTTTAAATTTGGAGGGGGGGGGTATTTTAGGCCAATTTTTTGGGAACTAAGGCACAGGCTTCAATGGCCTTAGCCTACAGCCGGTTCAGAATATGTGTGTGTGTGTATTTATGAAAGCATACAAATGATGTCGAGGTGCATATAGTGACTTATAAAACAATCAAAATAGATTCACACGTTCTAGGAAAAGTTAGGGAAAGGTTGGCGCTCAATGCACTTGGTTCTCAGCCTAGTCCACTTGAAGTTGAAAGCCACCTAGAAGTTCAAACCTAATTTTTGCAATCACATCTTTTAAAATCTATTCACAAACTTATACAAAATTGAGGGCCCTAGCCTTAAGTAACTGTAGCAAATGGAAAGGAAATCACACTCTAATTAGTATTATTTTTCACAGAAGAAGCATGGATTGGACTTTTAGTTTCATTGGTCTTCCTAATCCATTAATATCAAATAAGCACAGAAAAATTATAGTTGTTTCTTCTTTTCAATGTTGTGAACCACCAAATCAAAGACTTCTTTCCAAAGATGATAAGAAAAAATAATAATAAATGCCTTACTCCTTGTTTGCCAAAGGTGTGATGATTTTGTTGATAAGTGTATTTCCCCTCTCAGCCAATAGTGAAAAATTATAAAAATTTGAAAATATGTACGAAAGAAAGAGGAATTTCAAACATAATTGCAAGTTAAATTACACTATTAATTCACACAATCTTATTAAATGAAAGACTCTTGGAGCCTGGTCAACAGTCTTCCAAAAGAAAAAGAAAAGAAAAGAAAAAGCTAATTTCAATTCATTCTCTGTATAACATTATTATAAGATACAATATAATATAAGTTCTAATGCTCCAATCATGACAAAATTTTCCACCTCGTGGCCTGTGAGATGGAAAATTTAAATTGACCATGCCATCATGATTCACAAATTCAAGCAGCAACTTTCACATGGCAACAATTGCCTACAGGTCAAAAACAGCAAAGGTTTATTTATTTATTTATTTTCAAATGTATCACTCTATTACATGGACTCTTCTACTTACCCCATATACCCGTGTCCATAGGATATGATATAGGTAAAGGAATGCGTATCCGTAAACAATTTAGACACTTAGATCCTCTAATTTTATATGATAGTTTGAAGAAAAGACACTCACTTTTGCTAGTAAAGAAACCTTTCTAGTTTGTTACACCAATGGGTGATATAAATTTCAAATTTTCCCTAAATCTCATTTAAATTGAAGTAAATTTCTAAATAATTCACATTTTATGTAAGAATATTATACAATATGCGATTTATATACATGTTTAAGGCATGTCTCCATACTATACCCAACTTTTGGATACATATCTCAATATCCTAATATTTTGGTTTAGGAAGATATGATGCTTGGATACACTTGCACTTGGTACTCGTATCCTAGTCCATGTAACACACCAAAGCAGACTATTATACAATATTAAGAGCACAGACAAACATTCTTAATAATCTATGCACACAGATTTAACACAAATAACCCAATAAAAAATAAAATGAAGATACATACTCATAGACATTAAAATTAAGATAACTCTACTCTTGCAAGGGGCATTATGTTACATAATATTAAAATAGTATGGAATAAGGCTTTCAGCTTTAGTAAATTCATCTATCAAGGAATATTATGTGCAATGAGCCATAGACAGTTGTGGTGCCAAACCTGGAGGTCTTTTAATTTAACTCGTTCGGCAACAGAAACCAGAAGCTGCTTCTCTGACAGTAGTGGTCTCAATTGCAAGGCCACTTCCTTAACTGCAAAGCCATGAAACAGCATAATGACAATGGTAAATAGAGAATTATATGAAAATTGTTATACATAAGTCAGATATTATAATCTAATATACATAGGAACAGGCTATCCAGAAGAGCACTTAAAAATAATTTTATTGCATGAGAAGCTAAAGAGAAGTGGTCCCATATAAGGAGCTCCCTCAAATGATTCAAAACATTCACCATTTACCTACTACACCAAATCAACAATGTTATAAACATGCATATGCATAAAAAAATTTAATGTTAATTGCACCACACGCAGATTAGTACTTTTTTTTCACCATCAGTAGAAGATGACAATAATCTCTATAGGAGAGACAAAACAATGTAGCAATGTCAGGAGAACAACATGCATATAGATTCCACTAATAGGTGATTTATTCCTTTTTGCTCACTATGTACACTAGCTGCTGATGATTTTACAGAAAAGCCATGCAAGGAAATAAACGGCTTTTTATTGGGATTTCAAGAATATCTTAGTGATTTATTGTTCCCTGGAGTTATTTTTATTTGGAAACATCTTTAGTCCTGTACATACATGTATATTGCTCAGATCATTATCAGTGGGCAGCAAAGCTGCATCAACTTCTGAAGTGCAAAGAATTTTTCAGATCCATGGGTCACTCTCTTTGTATTACTCTTATACATGCATATAAATAGCATAAATCAACATTAATAGGAAAGGGAGGCGCATCAACATGTGAAGAGCAAAGAATTTTCTAGATCCATCGAGGGACCATGGCCCTACCTGCCACCACGGCCATATTGCATATAAGAAGATCTAAAACTTTCCAAAACTTCATTTTGTTCTTATCCAAGATTGTACATGAACTTACGAAGTTACAAAGCATTATGAGAAATCTCATTATGTCATTTAAGTTTGTACATGACCTTACAAAGCACTCCAAGGAATCTCATTATGTTCTCATCCAAGTTTCTGATGAACTTAGGAAAACAATGTGATAAAGGTGGTTTTTTCATGAACTAGTTGGGCCAACATTTGTGTTCTCCTCCTATGTTGCAAACATCCACAATATGCTATTTGAGTAAGTGGGAGATGTACTATTGTACCTATTGGAAAATGGGTTGGGTTTAGAACCCGAATCCAACTAGATCGCCCATTGTGGTATGACCCAGTTAGGAGAGATTCAAACAATAACATATTTTATCTATTATTTGAAATTTTAATAAAGGATAATTATTAATATGAGATAAACATTATCTGGAATAATATACGTATCCTCATAGGGCTCTCTCAGCTTTCCTGTATTATGTACAAGGAAAAAAATACAAAAATTCTCACTCTTGTTCTCTCTCCATAGAAATACAATATAGCCTTTGTACTGTGAGTTGTGTAGGTAGAGCTCAAGTAGTGCTACTCCGTCACTTGTGGAGTGAAGAAGAAGATTCTAAGAGTTCGTGATTCATCAATCAATCTAGATTCGTCGTGTGATTTGTTTACCTGAAAGGTATGCCCGAACCCATATTCTTCTGCTGCGTATATGTATATATTTATTCTTATATCACCAATCAAGTCAAAGGTATCTAAGATATTCATACGTAATAATTTTCCACAAAGTGATGATGACACGAGCTAATACATCTGCACAACTAGGACATGAAGTTCATTATTTTATAGTTTGACAAATTAAAATTAATTAAACTGGATAAAGTATGTTTACTGCATCTTGACCATTTCTGCCAATACTAATAAACTAAGGGACTAACCTATAAAGCCCTCCTTCACCTATTACACAAACACAAGGACAGAACATTGACACTCTGTTTGGATGGAGAGGTTTGGTGAGAAAAGAAAGGAAATGGTGAGAATGAGGTTTCTCATCACTTGTTTGGATGATTAATGAGGTGAGTAATGGTGAGAAAGGAAGAGAAATGGTGAGAACGACAAATCACTCATAATTTAAGTTCTGCTTCTCACCACAAGTGGTGAGATTTGGTGAGAAACCAAAATTACTCTTTACAAAAAAAATTATAATCCTAAATTATCCCTCTAAATACAATGCAAATAAAATAAAAAGGCATGTATCCTATTTTAATCAATGTTCATCCAAATAAGAAAGTGAGAAACCATAGTCATTTCTTTTCTTCTCTCACCTAGATGAGAAACTACAATCATTTCCTTTTTTTTCTCACCCCATGATCCAAACAAAGTGTTAGTTTTGAACTAATAATACTTTGAGTTTACGTATCTATTATAGAAATGTCAACTTAAGGATCTGAAGATTTTTCACTCTTGATTGTTATGATTCATGGGACACATTTAGCCTTAGTGAAGTTGTCTAATCGATAATCAAATCATGAATCAAATCGAATCAAGAATCATTAAGATTTAGTACAAACTATAAAATATATATATATATATATATATTAAATAATTCTATATATGAAATATATATATATATTGGTATATATTATAAAATACTTCTTACATAAGTACATGATTATATCGTCTAATTGGGAAGACATTGCCTCTTAGCAAAAGACATGGCCCAAATCCCACCTATAGAATTATTAAAAATTATAACATAATCTCACTTAGCATTCAAAAAATGGACTTAGGAACCACATATAGAGTATAATAAGAAGAATGAATTCAAAGAAATCCTTTGTTTAAAACCTAAAACACTTTAAAGGAGTGTAAACTTATTGTTTATAAAAAGTTTTACAAATAACAGTTGTAGAACCATTGGGTCAACTGACCTGACCCATGTAATCTGACCCATATTTATTTCACTAAAATACCAATAGATAATTCATGGACAAAAGTTACTTTAACCTTAAACATCCTCAAAAAATATATTATGACATTTTTCAAAGAAAAAGAAAAAATTAAGAATTTGTTGGGCTTGACTATACCTCATTGGATCTTATTGATTTCAAACTCTCTAGTCGCCAAAATTACAACAAATCATACATAGGTATTGGTTATATTCATACTAACATCCACCGAATTTTGGCTTGTCCGAATGGCCCAAATTTGTGCATGCTGGTTGTCCTGCCGGTCATCCAGCAACAAGCACTACAGGAAATCGCACTTTTGCCGACTAAAATTTAGTCGGCAAAAGTTATCCGCGACTAATTTTTTTGGTCACCACTTCGGTTGCCAATTGAGGGTCGGGAAAAGTGATTAGCGACTAAAAATTTTTAGTCAGGAAAAAGTTCTATTTGCCAATTAAATTTTTGGTCGCTAAATATATAATTACCGCGACTAATCCATTTTGCAACTAAAACACTTTAGTCACCAAAAGTGATATTTTCCCGACTAAATATGTTAGTCGCCAATTGGCACATTCCCCGACCAAAAATGTTAGTCGCCAAAAGTGATGTTTGCACAACTAAAACTTTAGTCGGCAATAAACCTATTCGCAACCAAACACTTTGGTTGCCAAAATTAATAATTTTACCAACTAATTATTTAGTCGCCAAATGTATTCTTTCGCCTACCAACATTTTGGTTGCCAAATGTGAATAGTGAAACACCTACTAATCACTTGGTCGCCAAAAGAGGAAAAACTAAACCAAATTTTGATCACCAATTCACTTCTTTTTGTTTATCAAATAGAAATAAAAGAAAAAGAATTCCATTTGACCTGTTGTAGACACCCCATTTTTGACCGACCTTAAGACTCAGACGTCATCGATTGAGCGCTTGGTGATGTTGCATATCGCGCTCGTCCGAAGTTTCAGAGTTCAGCCGTGAGCCTTGCCTCCTGCTTCCGGACTTTTCTGTGCTTTGCCTCGGTTTGCGAACCAGGCTCCGTTTTCTCCGTTTTCCCTTCCGAAGGGAGGGAGAGGTCTCGTAGATCATCTCTCGGTGGCCGTAGGCTACGCTTCGTGTCGTAGGCCATTTTTTCCGTCTGGAGCCCGGTTCTCGATTTTCGGAGCCGTCGGCCGTGTGCCTCGGTTCGGGACCGTTAACCACCTCCGTTTGCTCCGGTTTTTGGCATACATCTTATTCCTCCCTTTTGAGGACACTGTGGTCCGAGAGACCAACTTCGTGGTCGAACACCACCTCCGGTGCTTAACAGTCAGTTTTCGGGGCCCCGGGCTGCGTGTTTCGGCCCCCGAACCTTCATTTGCATCGGTTTGAGTTCTTTTTTGGCAGGGACCTTATTTTCATTGTTATGAAGGTCGTAGAAGTGTGGGAGGCCAGCAATTGTTCTGAGGACCAGCTTTATTCCTTCAACGCTCTCCGTCGCCCGTTTTTCTCGCTAGAAAGCTGATGTTGACCACCCCCATGCCACTTTTTTAGGCCATCAACCACATATTTGTGTTGTACACACCTGGGAGGCCACCAATATGGCATGGCCGGCCATTAACCCTTCCTGACCCTTTTGAACCCCTCTGAAAAGTTGGGTTTTCTCTCTCCTGGTTCACTTTTTCAGGGTTTCAACCACATAGCTGTGTTGTGCACACATGGGAGGCCACCAATATGGGTGGCCGGCCAGCTTTCTCTGCTTGACCTTTTTGACCCTAGCCGGCCGGCCAAGGGAGGTGGCCGGCCGGCCACCTGAGCTCCCAGAAACTGGCCGGCCATGCTCCCCACACCAGGTTCCTTACAGATACACCCTCCTTTCCCCCCCAGATTCTGTATCCGAGGGGGGAACTTTTGGGGGGAAATTTAAATTTGAATCTCCCCCCCTTTTCTCCACTCCTTTGCCTATATAACCAGCACCCCCAGCTGTGTTTTGAGGGTTACAAAAAATTGTTCTAAGGCTCTTGCATTCAATCTCTCTCCCTCTCTATTCCAAGAATCAAAACCCCTCAAGTCCTACACCATTTCTACTCCATCTCCAAGCCAACCAATCCACACTCCATTCCAGCAGCTTGGAGGCTCTTCCCAGAGGCTAGGAGCACCACTTCTTAGACCAAGAGGTTGCTGAAGTTTGGTTCTACAAGGGTGAGTCCCATTTTCCCTCTTTTGTGCACTATTTTGATCTATGTCCTAGCTCCTTGTGCTTACATTTTTGGGCTCCGACCCTAACTGGAAATAGTCTTATTTTGAGATCTTTTTCATGTTTGATTAAGGGCCTTTCCCTGTTTGAGGCTTCCTTCTTACCCTTTGTGTTTAAACCCTCTTTTAGGCCTATTTTTGCATAGTATTTTAGGCTTATTTGTGAGCTGTTTTAGACTTGGTTATAAACTGTAAAATATCATGTTTTGAGCCCCTCTTCAACATTGTTGAAGGGCTCTCCTCTGTTTGAGGCCAGAAGCTACCCCTTGCCTCTTTATCCCTCTTTTAGGCCTTTTCTTGCATGATAGTTTAGCCTCACTTGTGTTTATTTTCGTGGCTTGATGTAAACTGTAAAGTGCCATGTTTTGAGCCCCTCTTCAACTTTGTTGAGGGCTCTTGGTCATTTGGGGCCAGCTACTGCCTCTTACCTCTATTCTCTCTTTTAGGGCCATTTTTGCATGATAGATTACCCTTATTTGTGTCCATTTTTGAGACTTGTTGTAAACTGGAAAAGGGCTTGCTTTGACATCATCTTCATGTTTTATTAAGGTTCCATTTTTTTTTGAGGTCATATGCTATCTTGTATGCTTGGTTGCCTCCCATTTTGAGCCTTACATCCTAGCCCTTGTTGCATGCTTTGTTTGGCCTTCTAGCCACTGAAATCCAGTGAATTTTCAGTGGCTTGGCCACTATTTTGAGCTTCCAAATCAGAGGGGGGTGACCCCCTCTCACCTTGACTTGTTTGGTGGCCATTTTGGCCTTCCAAAGCGACCCCATCTTGCATGCTTCTTAGTCACATTCTAGGGTCAATTTGTTGAGTTTTGGGACTACCATATTTGATTTTCAGAGTTGGTTTGGGGCTGCCACATGTCTATCTTGTATGTGCTTAAGAATCCCTTGTATAGCCCTCTAAAGGAGCCCCTCATTTGTGCATGTGTTGGCTGCCTTTCCATGTGTATTTGGACATATTTTGGCATGTTTAGTTCACTGATTTTTTCTGGTATGGTGAGATTCCATGTGCTTCATATACTTTCCATGTAAACTATGTTTGCCTGCCAAAATTGCATGCTAATTTAAGCCATCTTGCTAGCACTTTTTGGCCACACTTTAAACTGGAAAAGTTCATGTTTTGGGATTGCCTTGACTCTGTCTTCATGCTTCATGTTCAAATAATGCATGCTTCGTATAGCTATAAGTCATTCCATGTGCCTAATTTTGAGTTTCGGGTCTCATCTCATGCACCGGGTGCCATATCACCATGTTTCGGGGCTATTTAGCATCATATTTTAGTGCTGAAATTTGCTTGTTTGCATATCATGTTCCATGCCTTACCATGCTTTGGTAGAGTGGCATTCGTGCCTTAGGTTCAGTCCTCGATTTGCGTGCATGTGTGCACGCATCTCGAGTGTCTCATTTCCATCTTATGGCCTCCTATGTGAGTGTGGGTGAGGTCTACCTGTGTTGGTGTAAGTCCATTATGCATTATGTATGCCATTTCATTTCATAGCATTGTGTATGCTAGGTTGTATGTTAGCGCATTGTGTATGCTATGTTACCTCGTGCATCGTGTATGCCATTTCATAGCATTATGCATGTTAGGTTGTATCTTAGTTGCATTCATGCATGTCATGCATGTTGCATTGTGTTTGGGATAGGAGTTAGCCCGAGCACGGGAAACGAGGGACGTTTCGTACTCCGAGTGACGGAACGTGTCTCAATTCCCAGTCACCGACACTTCGGATTATCCATGATGGAGTTTAGGTATTGTTGTGTTTATGTGTGCATTCATTTCATATTAAGTCGTGCAATTCGACCCCTCGGCCATCATGCATCGATATGCGTGATTGGTGGCACGAGGATCGAGGACTACGCTCCCTATAGAGTAGTCAAGCATACATATGTGAAAATACATTGCCATGTCCCTTTTCTGCTCTCTGTTGCAGCAAATCAGAAACCAACAGCTTTCAAAAGCCTTGCACAATATTCCGAGCATAAATTGTAAACAGAGGCTAATTGGGGCATCACGATGGATTTCCGTGCCAGGCAACCTGAACATGCATCATTCATCATCCGGATCAGAGTTGAGGCAGTCCCTGGCTTGCATGCCAATTTATTGTTTTCCTATTTAAATTTGTTAAGTAATTAGGGTTTTTGTATTTATTCGGACTGTATTTGTTCGGGACTGTATATTATTCATTCGGACCCTCTGCGCGAGGACAATGTTGTAATAAGTGTGCATGCGTGTGATGTATGTCTTCCAACCCCACGTCTTTCTCTCCCTTTTATTTACCAGCTTATGATGGTTAGATTAGGGCATGTTTTAATTAGCATACAGCATGATAGCATGTTTGCATTCATTCATCTGTTTTGCATGCACCGGGCTCGGCGCATCATACTAACTGCATTTGTATTTCAATTCCGAGTTGAATACATGTTAGCTGTAGTATTCCGTATGCCATGTTTAGAATAGCCGAGCCTGCTATAGTTGCATTTTTGCATGTGTTGCATTTGGCATCTCTGTATAGTTAGGATCATGCATGGATTTCTAATTAGCTTCTGTTTTGGCTTGGAGTACTCGGTAAGCTTTTATACTTTAGCATCCTTGCATGTGTGTGAGTGACTACCATGATAGCATGCTTACCATGAGGCTATTTGCTTATGTGATATAACTGCCTGAATGCCTGTGGGTGAAGGTTGGGTTATTTGGATTGGAACAAATCATCGACTGTGAGTTTTAAGCCCACTAGATAGTGGCAAAACCATCTTTTCTAAGCCCACCTGAGGGTGGCAAAATCTGCATTTTAAGCCTACTTGCGAGTAGCAAACCATCTTTCAAAAACAAACATGAAATGTTTTGTTCCAATTCAGGCGACCCGGTCTATACTTGTATGCTGTGCGCATCACATAGTAAATCTAGGCTAATAACCGGAATAAGAACGCATAATGTTTTCAAAACTAGATATCATGGTTAGTAGAGGTCGATCTTTGATCGGGCGAGCGGGGGTGCTCACGAAGTGACCTTCCCCAATCGTACCCAAGTTCCCGAGCCGAGGCAACTTTGGTGATGACGGACACGTGGCCTTAGGCAAACGAGTCAGGGTTTCCTAAATTTCCCAAAAATAAAATATTTAGGTGGCAACTCTGTATCTGGCAAAGCAGTCCATGTTTGGCACTTCTTTCAAAAATCTATTTTCTCAAAACGATTTGCCGGATTTGGACTCTTTGGTTCAGATTAAGAACCGTGACATTTGAGTCCTGAACTGTAGTGAGCCCAAAATGAACGGAACGGGGGGCTCAATCCCTCCCGGGGCGTTCGGGGATGTCTACACCTGTATGATATACAATAATCCATTCAAACCATTGAATATAACTTATAATTTGCATGAATCATTCAAACCAACAAAATCAACTAAATCATAAACATCCAACAAAATACATAAATCAGCCAATAAATTACCTTTTTAATTGAAGTCATCAACCATTATAAGTTTTCATCCACAAGTAATTCCAAACTACATAATCATCCAATTAAAAAGGACATGTAATCTATATAATCATCTAATTCACATCCGTCTAGTATGAAAATTTAAAACATAACAAGTAGTTATTATGTTTTAAATTTTTATCCATATGCATATATCCAAAAATATACCCAAATATTTTCCATACACATCTATCCAAAAATATATAATCCTTCAAAGAATGTAACAAGTGCCAACTAGTCCTATACAATTCAGCTTCGTACACGAGTTCATCTATCTGTACGAAAGAAAAACAAAAATAATCGAAGGTAATTTTTTATGAAAATATTTGCACATCACTCGAATTGTAAAATTGGACAAAAATTGAAAAAGGTCCATGAAAAGTAAAGATAACATGAACAAATTAAAGGACTATCAATACCATTTTGTAAACAAAACAACATTTATATGTATACATCCAATCAACATTAAAATTCTTTCAATATCAATGCATCACTTGCTTTTACAAGTTTGTTTAATCTAAGACAAGGTGACCATTATGATATTGGGGGTTGTTTCTAATTTTCGCCCCCAAACGGCCCGTTTTCGCCTTTTTCTCACATTTTTTTTTTTTGGGTCTAAATCTCACACTGTGCGTCCTATCAACATACTGCTTGCTCTCACAAGTTTGTTTAATCTAGGCCGAGATGACCGTTATGATCTTGGGGCTATTTGGGGGCTGTTTCCAATTTTTGCCCTCAAACGGCCTGTTTTTGCCTTTTTCTGTCGCATTTTTTTTTATCTAAATCTCTAACCGTATGTCCTATTGACACGCCACTTGCTCTCACAAGTTTGTTTAAAAGAAAATGAAAAAGATAGCTTACAACACAACTATGTTCATGCTAGCAATGCTGAAAAAGTTGGCACATAATATTGGTAGATCAAATTCTGGTTTTGGGAACATAGCGAAATCCAACACTTGCATTTAGTTTGTGGAAACTGATTAGGAAAGGGTAAAACATTCAGATTGTTATAATAAATCACAGAATCTCTAAGCAACAATAAAGCACGAGGTCTGAACAGTATCAGTATAGCAAGGATTCTTATCCTGATTTTTTATTGTTGACACTAACTGCTTAACCAAGATCCAGATTGCACCAATTGAGATCGTGCAAGTCAAAAAATTCAGGCTTCTACCCACACACCATTTTGTATTTATTCCACTTGCTTACTCTTCTTTCCTCGTTAAACCATAGTTATCAGCCATTGTTTCTCACAAATCCTGAAGACATCTAGAGCAACACTTATTTTCCTGTCGCAAGCAATCAATCAAAAGCGCTTACAACACAACTATGTTCATGCTAGCAATGCTGAAAAAGTTGGCACAGAATATTGGTAGATCAAATTCTGGTTTTGGGAACATAGTGAAATCCAAAACTTGCATTTAGTTTATGGAAACAGATTGCACCAATTGAGATCGTGCAAGTCAAAAAATTCAGGCTTCTAGTGTTTCTTCCCCACCCACACACCATTTTGTATTTATTCCACTTCTTACTCTTCTTTCCTCCTTGTTAAACCATAGTTATCAGCCATTATTCTCACAAATCCCGAAGACATCTAGAGTAACACTTATTTTCCTGGCCATTATATTTCTAACTAGTACAATCATGAAGTAAAACTGTTGTCAACTTGCTATCATTCACTCATAGACTTTTTTTGAACTTGGGGGAACATGGAAGTGCATGTTGTGAGATTGACAATCATGAAGTAAAACTGATGTAGCAAAATTGAACAAGAAGTTAATGTGCTTCCAAACACTAAAGTCACCAAATTCATAGTAGAGGTAGTTGGAATTTTAAATATAACAATATACATACTCAAGTCAAGCAAAAGAAGAAAGTTGTTCACTTGAACTGCACTCTGTTACAGAAATAACCAGAGAGAAAAATAGAGGCAGAGGCAAATGTTAATCACAAAGATAAAAATGGAGGAAAACTTATAAAGCTTCAAAGTAGCAAAAACTATAAACACCTAAGGTTCTTATAGATGCACAGAGAAATGTATACACAAGAAATAACTGCCAAGAGGTTAGGAAAAGCGGAATCGCAATGGTGCCAAGAATTACAAAAGACAGTATGGGAGGATACACGAGACATTCACATATAATTCACTTGCATTTGATGAAATAAAAACACAATCACAATCAACAACTAGTAAGAATAGATCATCCAAAGAAATTAATAAAGTAAATAAAAGGAAAATTGACATGATATAATGCTGAAAGTAAGGGAACAAGGTCTGGCCTCAGATTAACAGCAAACTCTAAGGACCCCACTCCATATATAAACAAACACAAAGGAACATGGTTACATTTGAAATCCTTGCACTTAAAAAAGAGAAACAAATACAAACCAACTTTAAGTGGTGTCCAGAAACAAACCTTCTCCTCTAGTTGTTTATTTTTCAATAACCATGCATGATGAGCTGTGAGAATATCAATTTGTCTCCTTGCAAATACCTGCAAAGAAAGGCAAGAATAAAAGAAGAGAAAGTGCACTACTAACACAAATTTCCATTTGTGTGCAACATTTATATTTTTGTAATTTTATTTTGTTTTATTTTTTACTTAATTTGTTTATTTAATAAACCAAATTCAAGACTGAAGACGTAAAAAAAATTCAAATGATGTTAAAATGGTTTGTATAAAATAATTATGACTTGGATAAAATATAGTCATCGTAAGCATAGCTTTGTATAAAATTTTAAAAGGAAAACTAAGTTACGTAGCTCAGTTTTGTAAAAGGTTCAAATGAAAACTAAGCGAAAAAATTACTCGGTCAACAGGTATGCCCTTCGATTTTTGCACTTCTAACTCCACAGTAAAATTGCTCATATTCAGCAAGAGTCCACTTGCTTTTACAGAATCAAGAAAATTTCCATTGTATCTGCCTAACACAATCAATGGACTTCCAGAGGAAAGTGTGGGATAAGATTTGGGTATAACTGTAGTGACGAACACAGAAATAGAAGGGTCATAGATTAAGTTGAACAAGTGAGATTAGATGAGAACAATGAATGCCATGTCAGTAAATTCACAATTGGCTAGTTTAGAATATAGTATTTCGAGCGGATACAACTGCATAGACATGTATAAACTATTGTTCAGGGACATTAAATCATAAAATACTCGCTATGATTTTCCTTAAACAACGATTTCCTGTCAACATCTGGTTTTAAGGCCATAAATCCCATATCTGCATTAGATCAATTATCCTCTTTGTTATCACCAAATAGAAGTACCCCATCAGATATGAGGCAAAAATAACATGACTATAAGCAAGAAAGCTGTCTATATAAAAGACTAGGAAATTGATATGATAATTATGAATCCAAGTTTCCATATGAATATCTTATGGCATTGATACATACTCCCAAACATCATGAGCATAAATAAAAAAATAAAATCTTGTAATAATCAGTGTACTTCAAGTAAATCTAGACATTCCAACACATCAATAGTAATATTTGTATAAATAAATTGGGCCGAGCTGGGTGTTGGGCCGAGGTAAGCCCAAACACGAAAAATAGCAAGTACACCGGTCAGAAGAGCACTAAGGGTAGTTCGGTTGACGGACAGGTTCCAGTAGCTCGGTCGCAGCATGTCACAAGTTAGTCCGGTATAAGGTATTTCGGGAATGGACCGGTCTTAGAGTGACACCGGTTCGGACGTATCAGTCCGGTTTAGCCACGCCATAGTTCGGCTCAACTCTCTTATGGTTAGCTCGGTCGTGGCATGGGAAAGCCGAGGTAAGAGGTAGGAAAGTAAGGGCCGAAGTATATGTTACTTCGGCTGTAGTGGAGTCCGGCCGTGGTAAAACCATCTCACTTGGTTTAAGCAGTGAGGGAGGGTGTTGGAGGATAAGCATTATCTTCCAGGAGTATGAATCCTAAGAGGAGTCTACGCAAGGAGTAATCCTAGAAGGACTCTGCATGGGGGAATAAGAGTCCTACCAGGATTGTGCACGCGAAACCTATATAAGCTCACCAATATCACCTTTGGAGAGGTAATGCAACTTTGCTCCCTGAATTCATAGAGCTTTTGTCTATTTGTCAAGCTTACTGACTTAGGCATCGGAGAGGTTTCCGGCACACACCCGCCGGCTAGCTCACGTGTGTATTTTCAGGTAGTTGAACGACGTCCGGAGGAGCGCAGACTTGGTCAACAGGATTATACGAGAAGGTGTATTTC